>APFE031715598.1:168756-204583 GCA_000404065.3 Pinus taeda | reverse complement strand
ACTTCTAAATTAAATTTAATATATGTTATAAAATTAAAGTAAAATAAAATATTTCAAAAATGTTGACATACAATCTTCCTTATGTACCCCTAACACTTACACATCTCTCCCATATTAGGTTGCAAAGCATGTTGGCTCAACTGTAAAGAGATAATACATTAGAAATAAGGAATAATTATCTAACATTTTCATTTTTGTGAGAAGATCTATAATTTTTATAGTTTTTAATAATATTTTAATGTGTAAATAAACTATTTGAATATTCATATTAACTTATACATTTCAAAATACAAACATAAAAATATTTTTTTTATTGTTTATCAGAAGAAAATATTTCAATGCTCAAATAGAAGAACGAATTAGAAATGAGAAAATTCAATTACCTTTTAATAAAAGAAATATGTTTAATTTATTAAAAATTCATAAATCGTAATATTAAGTATTGATCTATGATATTTAAATAATAATAATAAATAATTAGTATGTTATTACCTAAAATATTATGGCAGATTATTCATTAATATTAAAAATATTAATTATCAAAAAATATTTTATGTGATCAAATGAATTTATAAATAAAATATTTTCATTTCCAGATTAGATAAACATTTCATGTAAATATATAAATAAATAAGGTACTGTATCTATCTATCAGTTAAAAAGGCTATACATAATATAAAGTAATGAAAAAACAAAACATTATGATTAAATTTTTTTAACTAGTTTTTATTTTTACTTTATATTTTTGCATAATATCTGTTTAAAATTTAATAAATATTTGTTAGGACTTGCATTTTAAGTGAGCTAATTTATAAGTTTAAAAGATGTAATATACACTATATAAGTAACCATAAAGATTTTCAAGAAATTGAATTTAGCAAAACGATGAATCTAAAGGCTAAAAAAGTCCAACACTCTAGACGCGTAAGTCGTTTTTCAAATTTGATATCTAAAAAATTAGATATTTTTCTTTTAAACACTTACTAAATAAGTATGAATCTATACTAATTTTTAAAACAATGCAATAGTTATTAATTTAAATACACAGCCTGTCACAAAAAAAAAACTTTTTTTGTTTTTTTATATCCTTTGACAGCACCATATTAAATAAAACATAGTTGCAAACCATATGAAACATATGGAAATAAAACATAGTTGCAAACCATATGAAACATATTGAGGAGTTGTAATAAAACATTTCATTAAATTATAATGTAACATTCAATTTATTCACCAACCCAATACATATAGATATCAGACTTGTTTAATTCATAGTTAATTTGATTGATTTTGGATTTATTATTTTGCTTCTATGTTATTGATTTAATCTATTGTTAATAAATTTTTTAATTAAATATAATGTATAAAAAAATCATATTCATACATATATATTCAAGTTAAATTGCAAATTAACCAGATCGATCGTTAGAGTCTTGTAATCGCAGATATTAGTAACATTGTCTGCAACCAAGTTATTAAGTATTACACCATGATTACATAATTGCAAGCAATATAGTAGATAGATGTTAAGGCAAGAACATAATTGCAAGCAATGTAGTAGATATTAAGGCCAGAACCCGGTACAATGACAGATTCCTTGTCCAGAGTAATATATCTAAATATAACGATTATTTAGCGGGTTTCCAGCCTGGTTATAGTGAGCAGCCTGCATGGTTGTTAAGTCAATAATCGATAAAATTGAGAAGTTAGCGCACTCGAGCATGGAGCTTTGACTTAGTAGCAGCGTGATCCGTTCAATTGTTCTCCACTATTTATGCTATAGGCAAGACATGCCCGGCCACAAACTATAATATCTTGAATACTAAAATAAAACGTGGCGACGGCACTGGCTGATAACATGGCGCAGCATAGCAAGTCCCGAGTTGGGTGTTCAACCCGAACAATTTATATCATTAAATAGGAAGGTAACGAGAAATGGGACATTTCACTGTATATTTAGTATATGTCATATTAGAAGATAACGGTGGCTTTTCAAATTATTGCCAGAAATATAACAGCTCTGGATAAACATTCCAAGCTAATCACACGCTACAACAATTTTAGGTATAGAATTTATTACAGTCCTAAATCCACCAAACCTAAGTTAGTCAAACATATTTACAAGTCAAAAGCTTTTGTCCACCCCTTATCGTATATTTAATTTCTAAGGTTCCTTCAAAAAGAATTATAGAAACCACGCCGCCACGTTATGTCTCTCAATAAAAAGTCTGGTGCTCCTTCTTTCAAAATCTGCAAATGAGTTGGCTCTAGTGGCAAGGAATGCCATGTTAGTGATGGGTCAACCCGACAACTTAGAAGCCCCTTCGGGTGGCCATCCTGAATGTATATTTAATTTCGATGAAAGAGGGGGATAAGAATATCTGGGGTATCTTTCAAAAGAATTAGAGAATCGACGTATCCACGTTATATCTTTGATATAAAGCTATAGTTTTTTATATTTTGATACAAACTGGAGGTTTTAGTTTTTAAATTTTTGTCAGAGACAGAACAACCCGACTCCGTTATCGTGAGAAAAATTAACCATGTAGTAGGTTTTCGAATATATACAATTTGAAGAGAACTGACATGATTCACGGACAGAAATACTGTATATAAATCTATAAATACCTAGCTTCACATACACGATTCTCAGGTATTCAGTAACGAACTTGACTCCTGTTATCTCCCATCTCAGGATTTCAGTTACTAGCTCAGGGAAGGATCAACTCCCTGGTGTCATCCAAGGTTAGAATTTCCGTGCCAATAGATAATCTTTCAGGCTTTGTTGATTGAGGTTTGTGGGTTTTATAATTGTAAGAAAACTAATGATTGAAATAACTTCATTTTCTGGTGTTCTCATGATGTCAGTGTTTAGGGAGGTAAAATGGCGGAGGCTCTGTTCCGTAAGGCTGCCCTATTTACCGTAGTATTCTGTGCCTTTGCTAGGGCTGCAGTAAGCGACAACCTTGCAGTAGGCTATTACAAATATATTTGTCCAGCGGCGGAACCCATTGTGTTTGCGGTGGTTAGCAGCGCATTCCATAGCTCTCCTGAAATAGCCGCTAAGCTTATACGTTTGCATTTCCACGATTGTTTTGTCAGGGTCGGTGTCTGAGTTACTTTTTATAATGTACTCCTCTGAGCTATTACAATGTAAATGCTTTTGAAATACTGAATTGGAGCTTCTTCACTTTCAGGGATGCGATGGTTCCGTTCTCATCGACTCCATAGCCGGTCAGTTCGTAGCCGAGAAAGACTCTCCGGCTAATAATCCGAGTCTCGGAGGATTCGACGTGATTGACAACGCCAAATCACTATTAGAGAACATCTGCCCAAAGAAGGTCTCCTGTGCAGACATTGTCGCATTTGCGGCTAGAGACAGTGCATTGCTGGTATTCTTCTTAAAGTTCATATATATAACAACCACTAAATTAATTTTGGCATAGCACGACAGCAGTGCTCAATGTTTTCTAATAATGCATTATAACTGATTGCAGGCATCTCCCATTGGATATCCCCTCTGGTGGGATGTTCCGGCTGGAAGGAGGGATGGAAATATTTCACTAGCTTCCAATATTCCGGGAAATCTGCCTCCACCTACCTTGAACGTAACCCAGCTAACTCAGATATTTGCAACCAAAGGTCTATCCCAGGACGAGATGGTTACATTGTCAGGTGTATTCTCAGACCTGCAAATCATCAATGTGTCAATGCTTGTTGATTACAATAATGGTTGAGCACAACCATATCTCGAGTATAATCATGTTTGTCTTGTTTGGGCGAATGCAGGAGCACACACAATTGGTGTCTCTCACTGTACTTCATTCGTCAGCAGGCTCTACAATTTCAACGGCACGAATGCCACAGACCCGTCCCTTGACCCGTTGTATGCTCAGATACTGAAGCAAAGGTGTCCCCAAGGCAGCCCCAGCAACGCCAACACGACCGTGGTCATGGATCCTCAAACGCCATTCATCCTAGATAACTTGTATTACAACGACGTTATAGCTAACCGTGGTCTGTTTACATCCGACGCAACTCTGCTTACAAATCAAAACACCAAATCCAGCGTCTTTGGAAACTCGGGCTCTTATAACCTGGTAGCGTGGCAGAAAAAGTTTGCTGCTGCAATGATAAAAATGGGAGAGATTAGCGTATTGACTGGTAGCCAGGGAGGAGTCCGCGCCAACTGTAGAGTTGCCAACAGTTAATCAGATTGGAAATTTCAATTTCGTTTGCTTGAATTTGGGAAGATTATTTCAATTCGAAATGCGGTTGTGCTTCTCCCCAAACAAATTATATGTACTTCCTTCTCTCACCGCGTGTATGAACTGCCATGTTCTTCCAATAAAATAATAAATTATCGGAAGTATTCTTCTGTAGATTTTGGCTTACGAAACGAAGTGGCAACTTGAATTCCTGTAGTTTTGGATATCATATTCATTTACTTCAAACCACAGTTGGAGCTCCGTCCTATGTTATAACGTTAACAGAAATTATTGGTGACATATAAAGAGAATTTTGCAAGAATTACAAGAAATATTTGAGGAAAATGGAGGAACAGTTCAAAACTTGTTATTGATGATTCAATTTGCTAATATGCTAATAGTAGCGATGATTGATTGACTTTGTTCTGTATATTTGTTTTTCGTATAAGATCTATTTTAATTAAATTTCAATGTCATTGATTACATTATATAAATTTATTAATGATGATATATTAATATAGTTTATTAAATGTGAATTTTAATTTTAATATGAATTTGGTTTGGAAATGGAATAATTTGATAAATTATTTTTTGAACATGAATCATGATTTTGAGGCTCTTTTGGAAATAGAATTTAATTTATTGAAACTTGGAGTAAATTTTTTTTTATTGAATTTTCTTTATGTTTATTAACCTGATGGGGTAGTAAGTAATAAGCATAGTGGTTATGTTAAATATTTTTATTTAAGTTTACATTTTATATTACGTATATCCAAAAGAATCTTTAATGTAATAATAGTTTTTTTCAATGGTGAAGTTGAAATAGTAAAGTTTGACATGAGTTTTTGATAAACATTTTAGTGATTTTATGAACTTTGGATCCTAACATTCAACCCCTTCAACATTTAACCATGCCTAAATAATAAAACAAAGAGATTATAACACAAATTTTGTTTCAAGATGATATTACTTTTCTTTTCAAATGATGCTATTCAATCTCTAAAAAGTTCAACAATATTATCTTCATTTTTCTAAAGGCTTTTCATGAATCATTTTAGATTTTTATTATCTTCATTTTTTCTAAAGGCTTTTCATGAATTATTTTAGATTTTCTGGATCACTGTGTAGGCGATTGCATTTTTTTTAGACTTTAAATATTGTTAAAGCATTGTTTTATTCCAGGATGCATCAGAAGTATGTTTAAATGATATTTCTAAGTATGTTTAAATGATATTTCTAAGATACTAATACCCCTACATATTATTTGGGGTATCAATAATTTAATGAGAATATGCTCAGTATTTTGATAGAAAAACACATTAATATATAGTGAAAAAATAATATGGAATAGAAAATTGTAACTCATTGGAAATCTACCATATAGATTAAAAAGATCATTCTTCTAGCATTATAAGGTACCTCTTTCATGGAATTATGGAAATCTTTAAATACAATAAGTACCATCTAATGCAATGTCTAATGCAATGTTGAGAAATAAAAAATTATATTTAAAAAGTATTATCATTTTCCCAAAAAAAATAAAATTTGAAATAAGTCAAAAAGTAAAATTAGAAATATGTCAAACCTATCATATGCATTAAAATTATTCCTCTCTCATGACATTATGGACCAATGTTTTTCAAATATAGCAAGTATCATCTAATGCAATAGTGCTAAAATTTATTTAATAATAATTGTCATTATCTAAAAAAATTTAAACTAAAATTGGAATCAATGATATAGATTTCTAAACACTTTATTTTTAAATAATCATGTTATGAAAATATTAGAATGGCTTTTGAAAATGATACTAAATAATTTTAAAATTCATTAAATGTTTTTTAGTTTTCCAAAAAAAATTGGAAAATATCTAAATATGTTGCTAACCAAATAAAATAACTTTCTAATAAATTTATTTTTAAATGATTATGCTTGAAACTATTTTATCTAGAAATGTAATATCCTCAAATTTCTCATTCATATAATTATTTTAATGAAAAAGATATATATCTAAATTTCAAAATAAATTTTCCGTGGGTATAAATTTTAAATACCTAGGAAAAATAAAAATATTGACACCTGAAATTATTTTATTGAAAAAAGAAATTAATGTCTTGCATTGAAATCTTAAATATCAATAGATTTCACTTGAACAATCAGATTTTCATTAAATTATACTAAACTTTTGATAGAAAAATTACTCTGTTATTATTCTAAAATAAAATAAATAAAAATTATATATTTTTTAAATACATGATAATAATAAAAAGAGCATAACAATGTCCTAGCACAAATTTAAGATTTTTTAATATGAAAATTTTTAAGATATTCCCTTATTAATAAAGATTTTGTAAATATTTTTCTTTTAGTAAAATTTTAACTTCCCAAAAGATACACTTTCTTAAATATACACTTTCTTAAATATATTTAAATAAAATTTGAATCAAAGTATTAAGTGAATACATTTTTTATCTAGTATAATTCAAGAGTTAGATTTAAGTGAGTTTTTATGTAGATTAGAAGTCATATAATTTAAAATGTAATTTCACAGTTAGATTTATGTGGATTGAAAGTCATATAATTTGAAATGATATACTAGTGATATTTGTTTTGATAAAAGAAAAAATACCACAAACCAAACAATTTTTTTTGAAACAGTGATTAATATTAAATTCATTTTATTGAATTTTTTATTTTATTTGTTAGATAAAACAAGTATAATCATGTATGAAATAAGAGAAGAAGAACTTAAAATAATACTAAATAGAGAGAAAACTCATAATACATCAATAATTTTGAATAATAAAAAGAGCTAACAAATACGAAGATAATATGGAGCACCGAAACCACGTCGCTATCCACCTTATTCTCCAAATTTCCTACTTTCATGTCGAGGTGCTCCATCCTCGTTAAGGTGACTTCCACACTTGCTTGCACGAGATTAGAGTAAAACAAGGAAGCCACTGCTGTGGGGTAGTCTCTGCCGGGGTCTGCCACAAAAAACAGCAAGCAACACGTGGCTTTCATGTTGTTTCCGTTTCCATAGGTTGTGATTTACATACCGGCAAGACCCAGTAAATGATATATTGTCTGCTGGTTTAAACATAGTTTTCTCAAATGTTGACCCACTTATTTACATTACATTACTTATTCAAACCAAAAATATTTACATTACATTACTTATTTAAACCAAAACCAAAATCTAGTTTAAAAAGACGACATTCTCATTAAATACGTAAAAACCATAGTTACCACGTTCAAAAAGTTAAAACCATTTGAGATTGTTATCACTGTTGTTTTTCGATGTTGATTAATGTTACAAAGTTAGTTTGAGAGAGTTTTATAATTTCCTTAGTATTACAAAGTTACGTAAACTATGGGATATGCTAAAGGGAAGTTGTTGGTGTCATTGAGGCTTGCTCAGTTAATAGTTATGTAAAAATTATGTGAAGTTGCTATATAATATTTATGCAAAAATTGAAATTTAAAATTAGATGGAAATAAAATTATATATTAGCACACCAACAATGAATTTGAATATATGAAAAGAAAGACCACAGTTGTTATGAGAGTTTATATCTTAACATACCAACAACGAATTTGCGTATAAAAAGAAATACAAAAGTTGGAACGGGCAGCTATTTTAATTTATTCGAAGCTTACTGGCATTTGCATGTTGCGAAGGGCATAGAAAGAGTACTTAGGCTATTCCAATATAATTACTTTCTATATATAACTAACTAGCTGAGTCTTGATGGTGGTAGCCAAGTCATTAGCGGTTATCCTCTATAATGAGGAAAAACAACCACAGAGATCTGCTTTCTTCATTTTATATAATTTTGTTGTTTGCTTTCAAAAGGGGCAATAGTCGGCATGATTTTCCATTTGCTCGGATGAAATAAGAATGGCCTTATCTGCTGCGATGAAATAAGCAGAACCACTGGTTGTTCCCAATCAAAATACACACAACACAGCACAAGATCTAGAGTTCATGAAATTGTCAAAAAGAAATTGACAGATATTGAGAAAAAAACATAACATTTGAGGATGGCTCGATAACAATAGCTGACTTACTTATAGAGATGATAAGGGCATGCATGTTTGGTTTATTTCTATTAATATTACTTACAATATCAGTATATATATATGTGCATGATGCTACTAGTTAAGCTAGCTAAAAACCTTAGCTATTGATGAGTTAATTCCTAAACACTGAGTTTATTTATTGTTGAATGGTATAATTGCATGCTTGGTTTATTTCTATTAATATTACTTACAATATCAGTATATATATGTGCATGATGCTACTAGTTAAGCTAGCTAAAAACCTTAGCTATTAATGAGTTAATTCCTAAACAAAAGAAAAAAAACAAAGGGATAGAATAATTGCAAATGCTAAATCCTAAAAACCTTAGGAAAGTGAAAGAAAAAGGATACAAATTTTGTCGGAAAAGTTACAGTAGTATTCCATCATCAAGAAGTAGCTATATTAACTATACACCTAGATTCTGAAATGATAATTATAAAAGAAAACATAAACATGAATAACAGTTCCCAAAAAATAGTGAAAAAATTCCTAAATTAGCAAAGGGGAATGAATGGGAATCCTCCTGACATAACCCACTAGAGATCCAAGCCTAGAAGCTGTAAATTTAACATGAAATAAGCAAGAACGAAAACACCAATTTAAACAAACAATAAATAGCTAGCTAAGAAGATGATCTAGTTGAGTCCATACCAGCTAGCTAAGAAGATGATCTAGTTGAGTCCATATGAACGAGGGTTATGGAATTCAATGACCAGTTAAAAATTGTTTCTAATGCAATCTAATCAAACAAGGGTACTGGCATAAATAATATACAGTGACTCCATATATAGGGCTCATAATTCATTAACCAAACAATGCAAAAGAGGAATTCAATACCAGTAATGCACTATTTAAAGAAAGATAGATTGACCTGGAAAATACATCTCTATATTTAATGAAAACGACAAAATTTTCTAGGGTTTTGAAGTTCCCCTTAAAATGATGAGTAAACTAACGATGTCGTAGCTCCTTACCAAAAAGGAAAAGTAGGTCCAGAGTTTTTAGATGATAAAAATCAACAGTGCTTAGCCAGAAAGGACTTCCATTAAAATATACATTTGAATATATATTCGAATTTAACCAAAATTAACACAGAATTGTCCAAAATGTATTTCATAGAGAACATCACAACTTCCATAAAACTTGTTCCTTCTGCCGGACGGTAAAGGCATCAAGGATTGTACTACTGATAGGAAGAACTAAGCTAGGTAACCCTCCAGTCTTCGAGCCTTAGAAGCCTACAAGGCACCAACAGAAACTTAAGTTGCAAAGCAAATAAACTGGAATAAGAGAGTGGCCATCATTATTGAAAGATAGAGCAAAAGAGAATCTTTACCTGGTTGGATAATGGAGACCTATGAAAAAACAACCACATGCAAGGAAAAATCATAATCGCAGACCTAAGAATCCAACAACAAATCTTCGGTTACCATGACAGTCCCGTATTGACTTTAAATACTGTTGTCCGTAAATAGTAAATAATTATAGTAACAATTATAAAACGAGTTTTTGG
Organism: Pinus taeda; assembly: GCA_000404065.3. Lineage (NCBI taxonomy): Eukaryota > Viridiplantae > Streptophyta > Pinopsida > Pinales > Pinaceae > Pinus > Pinus taeda. The sequence continues at coordinate 194,775 of APFE031715598.1, read as the reverse complement.
ACGTTTGGACCAGTTTTGTACGTAAATAGTAAATAATTGTAATAACAATTATAAAATGAGTATTTGGACGTTTGGACTAGTTCTGTGTTTTGTTTGGACAATATTGACATAATAATTAAGTTTTTATAAAATTACAATCATTAGAATTAATTGAAGTATAAAGTATTTTTGTATCTTTGACACTGGATGCACTTGCACATAAAAAGTTTGTACAATATTGACATAATAATTAAGTTTTTATAAAATTACAATCATTAGAATTAATTGAAGTATAAAGTATTTTTGTATCTTTGACACTCGATGCACTTGTACATAAAAATCTGAAGACACAGTACCATTATCCTATGATTTCTGAATGCACGGAATATACTGTGAATGATAGGAAATAAATTAAATAGAATATCACTGTGAATAGTAGTAATTAAATAAATTATACACATTTGATGCAATTTTGAAACAGGGTAAAAAAGAACTAACCTATGAGTGCTTCTATTTTTTTTGGTATCAATGTTTTATTGATACAGGGATCTCATATTTTTTTTAATTGATACAAGAATCCCCATCTGGTTAAAAGAATTGGAGCTTATTTTGTATCAATGTATTATTTATGCATGGATCATGATGAGGATAAAAGAATTCGAGATACCACAACTCTGTAAGTTCGATTACTGACATTTAATAATACAGATTTATTACATGTCTTGCTATAAGAAGATGGTACAGATGTGCTTGATTCAAACAAATTTTCTTGAAATTTGTAAGACCCTGCAGAAAACATATATAGAATACTCATAAGAATGTGTATTTGGTTTTGTTTTGTTTATTTTAATGGCTGGAATCAATAATGATATTATAATATTTATAATCACTAAGTGTGAAGAAAACATTTTATCATCCATAAATAAGTGTAAATAAAGTGAATTAACCGTTTAAATTATAAATCTAAGAAAATTACTTCAAGGGAATAAGTGTAAATAGAGTTAATTGACAGTTTAAATTATAAATTTGAGAAAATTATTACTTTAAAGAAGCTCTGCATGCATGCACCAAGTGCCCCTTCTACATCTAGTCTATAGCATGTAACCCACGTTGCATTTGTATAATTACTTAAGCTCTGCATGCATGCACCAGGTGCTCCTTCTAAGTCTAGTCTATAGCATGCAACCCAGGTTGCATTTGTATGGTCATGACAGGATTAATCAATGAGTGAGAAGAGGACAAGGCCCCATCGATCCATAAGAAAAAAGACATCAAGCCTAAACATGAACAAAAGAGGTAACCATCAGCCTGTAACCTTTTGACAGAAGCCTTAACTAATTCATTTTGTGTCACAACCTAACAATACTTACCATGTACACAAAAATTTTTGGTTAACTTTATGCGAATTAATTTGTAAATATCTATTTACCCACCTTAAGGTATTACTAACCTTTCACATGACTAAAGGTATCAATAAATTTGGAGACCCGTTATCGTTCATGGTGTATTTAACAATGTAATGCATATGATATAGTAACATAGTCATATATTACCAAGGTGGGTTCATCCATTAAACCAAACTTTAACCCTTTTAATATTGATACGACGTGGGGACTGATATTTACCAGCCTCCTACGTAGCCAACCGTCACTTAACCTTAATGCATTTACTCTCCTGAACGGAGAAGGAGACAGCTGGTCCGCCTCGAGATTTTCTCTATCAACCTGGATTATAGTATCAGAAATCACTGGAAGAGATATTAAATGACACAGTTCGGCCGTGGCCTCCTCGGGATTACTGTTATGATCTACAGTGGTTAATGCCAATCCTTAATCGGACAGTCAGGCCGTTTGCCAGCTACCGGGTTGCTTTTAGGGTTTCGCGTTATATGTTTTCTCAGTTTTATTCTGTGGTTATTCATCATTCTACCTGTGACTACACTCCTTCGTTCCTCGTCGTCGGCTTCAATGGCGACACCCTGGTTCACTGCTGTGCCCCGGAGACTGTAACTATCTTTGGCGCTTTGTCATGTACCGAGACATTGCAGGTATTCCATTCTTATTTATCCAAAGTTTAAATAAGGAATTTGTACCGATTTTATTGGATTCGCCTACCGTTTGGTTTACACTTAAGCTGGTTATTTGATTGACAGGGGTTCGAGGGATTTCTCTACGGCCCAAAGTTTATTTCCCGAGAACTGTTCTCAGGTAAGCCGACACCCTCTTAGCGTAGGATTCAAATTTGTAAATGTTATTGAGTTGAAGTTGATTTCTTCCTTTTTCCTGTCAGGCGAATTTCACCCTGCTCTGTTGGGAGTTGAGTCCTTGTGGCTTATTCGCCTGAGGGCACCGTCCTTAGCTTGAAGCCACGGTATTGCCCTCATGGTGGCAACGGTATTTACCTTGCCTGAAACAGAGTTCCTAGATTTTGCCCTGATTCGGAGCGTATTATCTCCATGTTTCGTTTTCTGAATTATTGTTCTATTGTAAAATGGTTTATTCGACCATCCACTGAGGATGGCTTGGTCGATGCGCCGTGAACATTTGGCATGAATGAACCTCTATATTGGTTTGCGGTTTAACACGTTAAATGATTATGAATCTGTTTTTCAAGCGTATGTGAAGTTTTCTAGTTACTCTGCTTCTGAAGTGATCATACTGTAATTTCCAGTTTACTCTTGTGACCCAAGGTTTCGGCATAGTTTTGTAACTTATTGTTTTGTTGGATTCAGCTCTAGAAAGTTATGTTATTTGATATGTCGTTGTAACCCTATTTGGTCTATACATGATTATCATCTGCTGATTATACAGTAATGAATTTACATTATTTCATCATGTCGTGTTTATGCGTATAACACACGGCTACGACCCTCGATGGTCTCGGCACCGGAACTTCTGGTTATGCCCTGACTATCTTTATATTCATGGGTCTTCCGCCGTGGTTATGGTTGTCTGTGAATGCTTCTGTTACAAAGTATAGACATACTGTTGCATATCAATCTTTTTTTTATTTGCAGCAGTTAAATCGAATATTACATGATTTACACATGCCTGGAATCTTTTCAAGTTTGTCATTAGTTGTAGTCTCTTGTTATATTGCTATTACATTCGTATGATAATATCCCTTTCGAGGATGAGACAGTTTACAGTTTGCTAGAAAGTATAGTCATTTCCATGGTTACTCTATCTTCTTTGTGGTACAGATGCAATGATATTTACTCTACCGTGCTCTCGGTGGTTGAATTACTGTATACAGGCTATGCGCACACTGTTCTTGTCATTATACAGGTGTATGTGTATATCTGGGTTGGAATACTCACTTCATGTCTTTCATATCTGTCATTATATCACTGTTATACACGTCATGAATTTCTTCTATTTTATAATTACGTCTTTGTTATCGAATAAAATACAATTCATAAGTTTAGTTCTTGTATTCGGTACTTCTTATTTGTTTACAGAGACCCTGTCTCTGATTTGTGTCACCCTTTCCCAATAAGGTAGGGTTTATAAATTAATTTTCTTGGATTCAGATCCTATAGGGACTCCACTGAGTCCGCATAATAATCTACTCAGATTCTAATCGTCCGTGCAGGACTCTACCTCAGAATTTTATTTAATGATTCATTGCGTTTCATATTTATATATGTATATATATATATATATATAATATATATATATATATATATATATATACATTTCATTGGTTCTTTGTCATATCATTTATATATTGGTTTTCTTGAACAGTTTAGGACTATTTATCATATTAATCTAGGCCCTGACCCAAAGTCCAGACAATATCTTTTACAAACACGAATGTATCTTAGACCATAAAATGATAACATTACTGTACTGACCTGTACTGCTACCTTATAGTCCTCAGCACTGTTCCAGATTAAACGATAATACCTTATTGCTTGTTCTCCTCCCAACCGTGAGATTAGTCCACCAGACTAAATCTCCCCCCAAGCCTTCTTGCCACACCGTTGTCTTCAGCAAGATATTGCACCACCTGTGCCTGTGCTATCTGGTCCTTACCAGACTTAGCACCCTCTTTTCCTCTTTTTTCCTTTTCTCCCGTTTGTTCCTTAACAACCCAGGTCCTTTTCCTTTTTCCCTTTTCTATGGGAATAGGAGAAACAGTTAGGGTTTTTCCCTGTTACAACTGTCTCCTGTTTTTTTATTTTTATTTATCATCTGGCAAAGAAAAGAGAATAACTTCCTCATAAAAAGTTATTATATGTAATCATTCAATTTGTATTCAACTTTTGAATTAATAATATTCAATTCATTTTTCACAAAAGATAATAATCTATGTTCCATAATTACTTAAAATGGTAAAACAGAAGATTTATTCACATAAATTACCCGGTCATTACATCTCCTCCCCCTGAGATTGGACACCATCTCGGTGTCTTTTAACCATGAACAAAGCTGGATATGTTCTCTTCATTAGCTCTTCATCCTCCCAAGTGGCTTCCTCAGGCCCATAATGTCGCCATTGTATCTTAACTTGGGTAATAACTTGTTTCCACAACTGCACTTCTCTCCGGTCGACGATGTTCAGAGGTTCGACCAGAACCTCTCCTTCCGGTTCGACCTGCATTGCACAATTTCTAAAGTTAGTTTTCCTTCAGCACTAATTTCAATAGTCTTGTTGTAACAATAATTACTACCTGAATATCCTGCCATTGGATTACATGCTTAGGGTCATAGACATATTTCTTCAGTACCGAAACATGGAACACGTTGTAGACCCGAATGTGACTTGGCAAGGCAAGCTGGTATGCCACTGGTCCAATCCTAGGCAAGATTTGGAAGGGTCCACAGTATCGGGGTGCCAATTTGGCACACCCGCTCCACTGTAAGGTACTTCTTTTAGCCTGAATTCTGATATAAACGTGGTCCCCAACTTGGTACCCCTTGAATCTTCTTTTCCAATCAGTAAAATTTTTCTGTCTGTCTTGAGCAGCCTTCAAATTTACGCGCACTCTTTTCACCATATCTTCCATTTCTTTAAGCATCTCAGGTCCCAAACTCAGTTTATCTTCGGGTCCTCCGCAGCTAGAGGGTGTACGGTATTTCCGACCATACATGACCTCAAATGGGCTCATTTGCGTAGAGGTGTGATACCCATTATTATACGCGAATTCCACCAGATGTAGATATTCTTCCCACAGTGTAGGTTGTTGCATAACATACGCCCGTAGCATATCTTCCACCACTTGGTTTACTCGTTCTGTTTGTCCATCGGTCTGAGGATGGTATGCTGTGCTGAAGTTTAATTGGGTTCCTAAATCAGCAAATAGTGTTCTCCAAAAGGCTGATGTGAACTTCACATCGCGATCGGAAATTATCGTTTTTGGAAGCCCATGGAGCTTAAACACATTCTGCATAAAAACGTGAGCAAGCTGTGTAGCTTTATACGTGGATTGCACTAGTATAAAATGCGTAGCTTTACTTAACTTGTCTACTACCACCATAATGGAATCGTTGTTCTATTTTGTCTTAGGTAATCCTGTGATGAAATCCATGGAAATGATCTCCCACTTCCATTCCGGAATAGGTAATGGTTGTAACAATCCTGCTGGATGCTGGTGTTCCGCTTTAATCTGCTGGCATTCTAAACATCGTGCCAAGTACTCAACAATATTCTTCTTCATTCCTGGCCAAAAGTAATCTTTTCGGATGGCAGTAATCATTTTCTGGTATCCCGGGTGTCCCGCATAATGGCTGACATGGAATTCATCCATAATCAGATTTTTAATTTTGTCTTGGTTGGGTACATATAATCTTTGCTGGAAATATATCATTCCAGCATCATCTAACTCATAATCTAGTTGGCCTGCCGAGTTGGCAGATTGCTGTAGTTGCAGTTTTAACTGCTGATATTCAGCAGCTTGAATTGAGGTTTCCTTTACCATTTCCAAAATGGGACTCTTCCACCCGCTAATGGAGATTTCATACAAGTGTTGTATTTTCCGACTTAAAGCATCCGCCACTCGGTTTTCTTTTCCTTGCAAATGTTTTATCTCAAAGTCAAAGCCGCTCAGGAAGTCTACCCACCGTGCTTATCTAGCATTTAAGGTGGGCTGGCTGAAATAGTTGGTTAAACTATGATGGTCAGTGAGTAGCAAGAATTTCCTGCCCACAAGATAATGTCGCCACATTTTTAAGGCATGAATGATGGCAGTCAATTCTAAATCATAAGCAGAGTATTTCTGTTTGTGCTCCTTTAACTTCTGAGACTCGTACGCAATCACCTTGCCTTCTTGCATTAAAACTCCACCTACTCCTTCTTTGCTCGCATCCGTACATACTACGTAATCCTTATCAGGATCAGCTATCTTCAAAATAGGTGCTGTGGTGAGTAGGTGTTTCAGTTGTTCAAAACTTTTCTGGCAGCTTGTGGTCCAATGAAATGCTTTTCCCTTTTTCTGCAATGCGGTAATGGGAAATGCTACTCTAGAAAAACCTTCTACAAACCTCCTATAATATCCGGCCAGTCCCATGAAAGATTGAACATCTGCTACATCTTTCGGTACAGGCCACTCCATTATGGCCTTTATCTTCTCTGGGTCCACTGCGATCCCATCCTTAGTAATTACATGACCCAAGTATTGGATCTCTTCTTTAAAGAAGTCACACTTACTAAACTTTGCGTATAGTTGGTGTTCTCGAAGGGTCTGTAACACCATTCTAAGATGTTCATGATGTTCCTCCATGGTGCGAGAATATATTAATATATCATCAATAAATATCAGTACGAATCTGTCCAAATAGTGATGAAAAATGTTGTTCATTAAACACATGAACGTTGCGGGGGCGTTGGTAAGTCCGAACGGCAAGACCACAAATTCATAATGACCGTATCTGGTTCTAAAAGCTATTTTAGCGATATCTTCATCTTTAATTCGGATTTGATGGTAACCAGAACGCAGATCAATCTTAGAGAACACCGTCGCACCTTTCACTTGATCAATTAGTTCGTCGATCCGCGGTAAAGGATATTTATTCTTAATGGTCAACTTATTTAACTGTCGGTAATCAGTGCACATCTGGAGGGTTCCATCCTTTTTCTTGACAAACAGCACTGGGGCTCCCCATGGGGACACACTAGGACATATATAATTTTTGTCTAATAATTCTTGCAACTGCATTTTTAATTATGTCAGTTCGGGTACACTCATTCTATAGGGTGCCCATGACACTGGTGCTGCTCCTGGAACCAACTCAATGGTAAAATCTATGTTCCTTCTTGGGGGTAACCCAAGAATTTCTTCTGGGAACACATCTGTGAATTCTTGGATTACAGGGATATTATTCAGAATTGCTATTTTATCCTTAGAATCTGCATAACCCACCTGGATGGCATAGACCTGGCACCCTTTTCGAACACATTTTACAAGTTGGTTTGTTGTTATTGGTCGAACTTGTACAGGTTGTTTAATTCCTTGCATTTCTTTTTTGTTTCCATGGTGATCTCTAAAGTAGATAATCTTGGTCTTACAATCAACCAATGACCAGTGCTTTTCCAGCCAATCCATACCAATTAGAATATCATAGAAGCCAAGGGGAAGCACGTTTAAGTCAGCTATTATCGGCCGTCCGGCTATGGTGAAGGAGCAGTCCTTAATTTTAACTATCACTCATCTTTTGGCTCCCGTAGCTAATTGCACCAGCCATGGGTTTTTAAACTTAACAGATTGTAAATTACAACGTTCCACTACTTTTGGGTTTACATAACTTAGTGTAGCCCCATGATCAATTAAAATGGATACAGTAAGGTCTAAGATATTACCTTCGAATTCGACCATGGTTGGCTGATATTCCGCCTGATGGTCTTCCAAGGTCGCATTAATCCTGGGTACACTGCGTCCTACCTCGCCGACTGTTGAGGCCTCATGAATTTGGGATAACTGTTTAGTCCCCTTTCGCTGAGGATAGTTTTTGATGTAATGGGGTCCCCCACAACCCTAGCATTGCACCGGGGGTCTTATTGTCCCTTCATTGTCCAAGCGTGCATGCTGTTCGCTGACTTTAGATTCATTGTTAGGCCTAAATTTGGATGTGGTTCTTGCTGGAATTCTATTGTTTAGCCCTTTGCCATTTCCCTTACTTCCACTGCTGTGATTTCCTTTGTTGTTTCCTTTTGACTTAAAACTCTTTTTCTCATTCCATTTTCTGCCAGCTGCTTCCCCCTTTTGCTTGCTTTGTTGATAACAGATTCTGGCCTTCCGAATTACCTCATCCATTGATTTTGGATTGTCAAATTCAATCTTTTCTCGCATGTAGGGCGGTAAGCTACTAACAAATCTCTGTACTTTTGCTTTTTCTTCTCTTATATATGGCACATAGCGAAGCAAGGAAGTAAAACGGGTGATGAACTCGTCCATAGTCTGCTGCCCCAAACGCAGATCATGGAACTCTCTTGCCTTTTCATCGTAGAACCGTTCAGTTAAATACCTCTCTTTAAAATATTTTTGAAAGTTATCCCAAGTAATAGTCTGTTCAGTAACTCCTTTTACAATTTTCACTTCCTCTCACCATAATGTGGCCTTTCCCTGTAGCTGAAAAAAAGCCAATCGTGCTTTAAGGTTGTGGTCATATTCATAGAGCTGGAAATACTTATTCATATTGATTAGCCATGCTTCAGCTGCTTCTTCTTGTTCCCCATCAAAATGTGGTGGTTTAATTTTGCGAAATTCCCCTTGTAGCTCCACCCTTTGTCTTTTCGAAGTTTGTTGTTCAATTAAATTATCGGAACGTTCCTTCTGTTCCTCCGATCCTTCAGGGGGCATATGGTGGTTCTGTTCTTTCGACATCCTCTGTTGCTCCATGCTAGGATTAGCCGGTACTTGATTCTGTCGATCAGACAAACTCTTCAGAATTATTTCTTGCTCCATCGTCAGTCAGGCATTGTCTTCCCGTAGCCTTGCCATCTCATTTTTAAGTTCCTGTACGGTTTCCAGAATGGCTTGATTGGTAACTCTGGCCTCTTCCCCAAGTTGAACCCACAGTTCAGGATTATTTTCGAGGCCAGGTGCCCCCTGTCCCATTACAGGTCGTCGAGTTGTATTATCTGTTCTCCTCATGCTGCAAGTTCTCGAAACTCCTGATCCTGTACTTTATTCCAACAAAATGAAAGGGTAATGATAAGGAAATTTTATATATTTATAAAAAAAAAAAAAAAAATTATTCCTCCACATGTCAATCTATCCTTACCCAGAGGCCTCAATTCTGTAACTGGGCTCTGATACCACATGTCACAACCTAACAATACTTACCATGTACACAAAAAAATTTGGTTAACTTTATGCAAATTAATTTGTAAATATCTATTTACCCACCTTAAGGTATTACTAACCTTTCACATGACTAAAGGTATCAATAAATTTGGAGACCCGTTATCGTTCATGGTGTATTTAACAATGTAATGCATATGATATAGTAACATAGTCATATATTACCGAGGCGGGTTCGTCCATTAAACCAAACTTTAACCCTTTTAATATTGATACGACGTGGGGACTGATATTTACAAGCCTCCTACGCAGCCAACCGTCGCTTAACCTTAATGCATTTACTCTCCTGAACGGAGAAGGAGACAGCTGGTCCGCCTCGGGATTTTCTCTATCAACCTGGATTATAGTATCAGAAATCACTGGAAGAGATATTAAGTGACACAGTTCGGCCGTGGCCTCCTCAGGATTACTGTTATGATCTACGGTGGTTAATGCCAATCCTTAATCGGACGGTCAGGCCGATTGCCAGCTACCGGGTTGCTTTTAGGGTTTTGCGTTATATGATTTCTCAGTTTTATTTTGCGGTTATTCATCATTCTACATGTGACTACACTCCTTCGTTCCTCGTCGCCGGCTTCAATGGCGGAACCCTGGTTCACTGCTGTGCCCCGGAGACTGTAACTATCCTTGGCGCTTTGTCATGTACCGAGACATTGCAGGTATTCCATTCTTATTTCTCCAAAGTTTAAATAAGGAATTTGTACCGATTTTATTGGATTTGCCTGCCGTTTTCTTTACACTTAAGTTGGTTATTTGATTGACAGGGGTTCGAGGGATTTCTCTGCGGCCCAAAGTTTATTTTCCGAGAATTGTTCTCAGGTAAGTCGGCACCCTCTTAGCGTAGGATTCAAATTTGTAAATGTTCTTGAGTTGAAGTTGATTTCTCCCTTTTTCCTGTCAGGCGAATTTCACCCTACTCTGTTGGGATTTGAGTCCTTGTGGCTTATTTGCTTGAGGGCGCCATCCTTAGCTTGAAGCCAGGGTACTGCCCTCATGGTGGCAACGGTATTTACCGTGCCTGAAACAGAGTTCCTAGATTTTGCCCTGATTCAGAGCGTATTATCTCCATGTTTCATTTTCTGAATTAGTGTTCTATTGTAAAATGGTTTATTTAACCATCCACTGTGGATGGCTTGGTCGATGCGCCGCGAACATTTGGCATGAATGAACCTCTGTATTGGTTTTCGGTTTAACACATTGAATGATTATGACTCTGTTTTTCAAGCGTATGTGAAGTTTTCTGGTTACTCTGCTTCTGAAGTGATCATACTGTAATTTCCAATTTACTCTTGTGACCCGAGGTTTCGGCATAGTTTTGTAACTTATTGTTTTGTTGGATTCAGCTCTGGAAAGTTATGTTATTTGATATGTCGCTGTAACGCTATTTGGTCTATACATGATTATCATCTGCCGATTATACAGTAATGAATTTACATTATTTCATCGTGTCGTGTTTATGCATATAACACACGGTTACGACCCTCAATGGTCTCGGCACCGGAACTTCTAGTTATGCCCTGACTGTCTTTATATTCATGGGTCTTCCGCCGTGGTTATGGTTGTCTGTGAATGATTCTGTTACAAAGTATAGGCATACTATCACATATCAATCTTTTTTTTATTTGCAGCAGTTAAATCGAATATTACATGATTTACACATGCCTGGAATCTTTTCAAGTTTGTCATTATTTCTAGTCTCTTGTTATATTGTTGTTACATTCGTATGATGATATCCCTTTCGAGGATGAGACAGTTTACAGTTTGCTAGAAAGTATAGTCATTGCCATGGATACTCTGTCTTCTTTGTGGTACAGATGCAATGATATTTACTCTACCGTGCTCTCGGTTGGTTGAATTACTGTATACAGGCTATGCGCACACTGTTCTTGTCATTATACAGGTGTATGTGTATATCTGGGTTGGAATACTCACTTCATGTCTTTCCTATCTGTCATTATATCACTGTTATACACGTCATGAATTTCTTCTATTTTATAATTATGTCTCTGTTATCGAATAAAATACAATTCATAAGTTTAGTTCTTGTATTTGGTACTTCTTATTTGTTTACAAAGACCCTGTCTCTGATTTGTGTCACCCTTTCCCAATAAGGTAGGGTTTATAAATTAATTTTCTTGGATTCAGATCCTACAGGGACTCCACCGAGTCCGCATAATACTCTACTCAGATTCTAATCGTCCGTGCAGGACTCTACCTCAGAATTTTATTTAATGATTCATTGCGTTTCATATATATATATAGATATATAATATATTTATATATTTATATATACATTTCATTGGTTCTTTGTCATAGCATTTATATATTGGTTTTCTTGAACAGTTTAGGACTATTTATCATATTAATCTAGGCCCTGACCTACAGTCCAGACAATATCTTTTACAAACACGAATGTATCTCAGACCATAAAATGATAACATTACTGTACTGACCTGCACCGCTACCTTATAGTCCTCAGCACTGTTCCAGATTAAATGATAATACCTTATTACTTGTTCTCCTCCCAACCGTGAGATTAGTCCACCAGACTAAATCTCCCCCCAAGCCTTATTGCCAGACCGTTGTCTTCAGCAAGATATTGCACCACCTGTGCCCGTGCTATCTGGTGCTTACCAGACTTAGCACCCTCTTTTCCTCTTTTTTCCTTTTCTCCCATTTGTTCATTAACAACTCGGGTCCTTTTCCTTTTTCCCTTTTCTATGGGAATAGGAGAAACAGTTAGGGTTTTTCCCTGTTACAACTGTTTCTTTTTTTTTATTTTTATTTATCATCTGGAAAAGAAAAGAGAATAACTTCCTCATAAAAAGTTATTATATGTAATCATTCAATTTGTATTCAAGTTTTGAATTAATAATATTCAATTCATTTTTCACAAAAGATAATAATCTCTATTCCATAATTACTTACAATGGTAAAAAACAAGATTTATTCACATAAATTACCCGGTCATTACATTTTGAGATTGATTTATTGACTGAGGAGTTGGAGGATCGGTATTATGATAACCCAGAGTTTGTCTTATGCCATTCTGCCTTTAGCATATCTCTTAGCTACTAACGGGGATGATCAACAGGTGTTTTTGTATCAAATGTTATGAGCGGTGAGCATTACGAATGCTTCAATAGAAAATACTTTCTAAAAATTCCCACCATTAGATTGTTTGCTACAATTTGTTAAAATCCTCGCCACAAGTCTAAATTCCCCACCAATTATTTTTTTTAATGTAAAAAATGTTATTTGTTCTACAAGTAAAATTCTGATATTGCAGGCCTTTTTTCATTAATTGTTTTGAATTATTTTGTTGGATAAGTAATCTTTGTAGATTCCTCACGGAAATTTTACTAATATTACTGGAGTTATACTCTATTACTGGAGTTATACTCAAACAAAGCATGGAGTTCACAATGCCAAGAAAATAATTCTTGAATCGCCATTTTAAGAAAAGCATTATACCTTATCTTTCTCGAGCTGCTCCTTGAGAGGAAGAAGTGGTCCGAGGACATAATCCACCATCCTGCTCCTCCTCATCTGTCTCATAATACAAAGACTTGCTAAACTGTCTCAACAGTTTTTCATCGTTGTAATCAACTTCGGAAAGACCGGCCTCGCCCAGTTCCTCCACAATTTCCTTAACTTCACCCATTTCCAACTTAAAACCACTGTAAACCTCTGACATGTCTCGTCTCAAGGAACCTGTCAAAACAGACATTGTCGGCACTCACTAAATCTCTGCTTATTTTACAAAATTTGAGGTAAATAAGGACTACTGACTCTTAAGAATAGGACAACAAGATTACAAATCTTCACAGACAAAACACAAGGCCATTACCTGGAACCAAAACTGAACAGACATTAACCTCCATAATCTTTTGACTTAAATTTCTTCACTAAACGCGGACCCTATGCAACCCTGAATCCTAACTTTAATTCAGTTTCCTTCACAGTCATCTCTATGGGGATAGGAACTATAGCTATAACTATATATTATACTCGAATATCCTCAAAGAATCGAGCTCTTAACCAAGAAGGGATCAAATCGCAGCAGCAATGGGATCTGTATCGCTACTATACAAATATATACCAAAATGCATGCCACCTAGTTCAAAGTGTTCGTAATAGAATGATACGGGTGTAGGACATGCACAAAGAAACGTGGCAGGCGAGTCGAAACCCTTTACCCAAAGTTTTCAAAGAAGTATACAGGCGTTTATATAGGCCACTCTAAACTCTTTACCCTAAGTTTTCAGAAAAGCCCGGCAATAAGAGGTCGAAGCATAAACATTGGATAAAAATCTATTGAGCAGGAAATTTTATTTCAAACATTAGCTTAAACATTACATGTACCGAAAATTTTACTCGGTCAAAGTAAATTAATAGTTAGTCAATGATCTATCGATCGCTATTAGTCCCAGGCAGGGACTAATAAGACCAAGCCTCCGAAATGATTTGTCCCCAACCCTAGATATTATATCCTTGACTTCCTGCTTAAACACGCTGTAAATATCCTCATGAGTGGAGCCACTGATACCACTGTCTGATGGGAAGTCATTTCTTCAGTTCGACGGAATTGAATAGCAAACCACATAGCATGAGCTCTCCACATCCTGGCTATTATAACCAAATTTAGCTTCAAAATGGTTTCGCAAGAGGTTCCTTCATTTTGCTATGTAAATTCATTGCCTGTTGATCCTGGTGATGTTCCCACACGATTGTTTTGAGTCATCCCTCCTCGAACTCATAAATAATTAATCCTTCGCTTCTTCTCTTCCTGAAGTCTTGAGCTACGGTCTCCCACCTATCGACATTCATGTCGTTGCTTTTATTAATTATCCATATATTGAAGGAGTCGGTTAATGAGGCGGAAGAACTGTCGGGAGGACCACCATAGGGCATATATACCACAAAATGTAACATTTAATCTGCCTGTTAGACAGTTTATCTTCCTTTACGCGCCTCCTGCAAATCGAGGTGTTCAAATTATGTTTAATTGTGGGATAGGACATGTGTTGGTTGTCTCGTCATCCTTTATTTCGCCTTGTTACATATTAACGCCCATATTAGCTTCAACATTCTCCACTACATTATTCTCCCTCTTAATAGCGTAGAAATGTATAGATTCAAATTTATCCAAAATCATATATATATATTTTTGAATAATTGGATTTAGATTTATATTTGTTTTAGTTGGAAATAATTAATTCCTACTTGTCTATGGTTGTAATTCTCCATTTGAGGAGTTTGTTCCTACATAATAGGAATTTAGTTTTTCCTAGATTAGTGTGTGGTTGAGAGAATCTCTCAACCACACTAGTGTACGTCCAAGATAGAATTCCTATCTTGAGACTATTAATTGTATAAATATGTATGTAATTTCCCTCATTAAGATAATTAGAATATATTATTGATTGAGCTAATTTTATCTTGGTATTAGAGCCTGTGAGGGCCTGGCCCTCCTGGGCTGAGGGAAAATAAAGAGAATATATTGAATATTTGTTTGTCCATCATTTGCTATCCATTAACTAGAGAAACGCAGGCTGGTCGAGTCTTTTTTTTCAAATGAAAGGCAGCAACAGCAACGGGTACAATGTTAGCCGTTGCAGTGAGCCGAACGAAGGCGATGGGGTCGGTGTGGAAAAAGGACAGATGGTGTTGTCTTGGACAGCTGCGGCGATCTCTTCACTCCTTCTCGCGAAGGCGTATTAACACCGTTCATCTTTATGTTCAAGAAGCCCGATGAGCGAATCGAAATGCTTTTCGGTAGGCCCCGAGGTGTCGGCTTGTTTACAGCAACTGTTTTATCCAAATTTCTTGCATTGGACGATTTGGAGGTTAGATGCATCAATTTATTGTTGAAATCAGCATGAAGATTGTCGAAGCTGCTGAGAACGCTTTTGGGGCTATTTGCAGAAACATCTGTTATAATACTCTTCATTATTTTCATGTATCTTCTTCTCGGTTGCTGCATTTCCATGCCTTCCGGATCTGCCCGGCACGAGAAGATCGACACTAAGCCATTTGAGTGGGAGGCAATATTGTTTAAGGGCATCGGAAACTTATTGTTGAAGAAAGATGCTGAAGCGTCCAGGAACGTGGAGGATTCGACAGTAGAATTGACCAGATCTTCTATTTGTTTGTCCATACAAGTAGAAGCAGAATGAATGTGGCGCATACGAGACCTCTGGTCTGAGTGAACCTGTATTAGTGAAGTGAGTTGATATAACGAACAGAGCCAAAGCTGCAACTGTTGCTTTGATTGAACCCTGAAGCTAAGCAGAGGTAGAAAATCTGTGCAGCAGGTTTGGTCGAGCGATCGTGTAGTGAAGGGTTCAGTAGCGGAACCCATGTCTCGATCAAAGATTTGCATCATCATCACTGCAACGAAAGAGATCGAGCTGATCGATCTTGAAGGCTGCTGTTGGAGGGTGTTGATGGAGGCAGAGGAGCCCAGATCAGAGCTGTGTGCTCGTGTGGAGGCCGAGCAGAAAAGGAGCCCAGATCGAGTGGAAGGTTCTGCGAGTTTAGATCCGATGTTGTTTACTGTGTATGTGATTTGGTGTGATGTGTTTTGGGCTCTCAGAGGCGGCGGTGGGCCATTTTAGTGACATAGGGCGTAGTTCTGGAATTTGAGAGCAGGCCCTGATCGACGAGCAACAGTCCCCTGTGGTTAATCAAGTTCTTGAAATAATCGTTATAAAATTTCACGGGGGTCACGCGATCATTTCGTGCATAGAGGACTTCATTGGGGTCCGGATTGGGGGTCGGGCATCGACCTTTCAGGTATACAGGGTAGTTAGAATACCCACACCGAAGCCCGTTGCAGAAGGAAGCAAGGTGCGCCAAATGATTCAGGAAATTCAAGATGCAGCAATAAATAAAGTTGAAGATTTGAAGAACTTGAGAATTCTAGCCAAGGGAAGTGAGAGGAACAAGTAGTGCCTTCAATCTGAGGGAGCTTTGCCTGTCCTAATCCATCTTCTTGATTTAGAGGCTTCACTTAATTATGATGTGGGCGCAGATCGTGAGGCCCTGGAAGAAGCAGTCGGTGCACTTTCAATGTTTTCTGCCTATGACATGTCTATCAAAAGAGATTTCATGAGACCCTCTGTGCTGGATACCCTGGAATGTGTGTTGGAAAACTACACTCTCGAGGCCAGAATAAGTGCAGCATTTGTTGTTGAAAAACTGGAAAACGATAGAATTTCCGCCAGAGAAACTGGATCGAGAGAAGGAATCACTGACAGGCTGCTGAAACTGTTAGAAGAAAATCTATATCCTCCGACCATTAGGGCTAGCCTGAAGGCATTATTTCCATTGTGCGTCGTCCTTAAGAATAGAGCCAAGATAGGCAGAGCAGGTGCAGTTCCATTTTTGATTGAGCTTCTTCCTGGTGCAGACAGAGGCATGACAGAGCAATCGCTGTCTATTTTGGAGGCACTTTCCACCATTTGGGAAGGGCGGTATGCCATAGTTGGGCATGCCTTAGCGATACCTTCTATTGTTCGAAGCTTGTTGGTTGTGTCTGATAGTGCAACTAATTGTGCTGTTGCAATTCTATTGGCAGTTTGTCTCAATTCCGCAGAAGAAGGGTTGCTGAGAGAAGTTGTCTAGATGGGCACGTTCGATAAACTGGTTATGCTAGTTTCTCTAGCAAGGGCGACCTGGTTTCTACTCTTACTAATTGGCCATGAAGTAAATGCGATTGATGTCATACTAAGTATTTCATGTCATGGTATTTTATGTTATTATTGAAGTGACTTTGGTCTGACCAACTATTGTCACAATTTTGAATGTGTGTTGGAACTGGTCACTCCAACACTAAGCAAATTTGCAGGGAATGGTGAACACATGACAGTGAAAATGACATCAATTGAAGCTACATCAGAGATTGAAGGATGATCGAGATCCTGTTGTAAGTTGTTAGAAAGGATAAGGCAGCATGCTTGAAAATTGTTCTTGAAGGGAAAATTGTGTTCTCTTCGTGGGGCTATGAGTGCCTATGTTCTAGTTTATTTATCAGTGGACCTCTCACAGATGAGGTAAAGGAGCAGCAACAATGTTAAGGTGGACAACAAAGTAGATTTGTTTGAGTTAGTGTGGTTTGTGGAATAGACTCCCTAGCATGTTGTAGTAATCATTGTATGTACCAGAAACTCCAAATGTTGAAGTATTGAATGTAAGCCTTGTAAAGGCATTTGACAGTTCATGGTGATCTCAAAACCACTTTGTTATGGTTTGTGGTCAGCCTGAAACCATCTTGTGTCACTGTAATGTGATGGTTGGTGGTGAGCCAGAAACCATCTATAGAGCTTTAGTGGCTACAGGAGTTGCCCGGTGGTGGTGAATTGGGGTTCCGTGATCGGACCTGCCCGGTGGTGGCGAATCAGAGCTCTGAGATCTGCTCGGTGGAAGCAGATCGGTGTTTTGCCCGGTGGTGGCATATTGAAGTTGGCGGATTTGCCCGGTGGTGGTAAATCGGACTTGCCCGATGGTGGCAGATTGCCTTTGTGGCTGTGTGTACACAGGAGCTTTGTGCTCATAGGAGCAGGTGGACTGCAGTAACACCTGGCTCGGACTCAGATGATTTTTTCTGAGTAGAAGGGGATTGGTGCGTTTTTCGCACTGACAGCAGCGCCAAGAAGGCCAACTGGCGCGTCTGTTAGGCCATTAATCGCGCTAATGGGCGTGGGTTTTTCATTCAGGATCGCGCCAATTCACCTTCAAGAGGATCTGGGGGATCAGAGAAGATTGTGGATCTGTCTGAGGGCGGCAGATTGTGTTTTGGAGGTTTTGTACATGTAATTCGCCTGATGGTGGTGGATTTGACAATCATGACAAGTAGTCATTAAGGGGGGGAGTTGGAAATAATTAATTCCTACTTGTCTATGGTTGTAATTCTCCATTTGAGGAGTTTGCTACTACATAATAGGAATTTAGTTTCTCCTAGATTAGTGTGTGGTTGAGAGAATCTCTCAACCACACTAGTGTATGTCCAAGATATAATTCCTATCTTGAGACTATTAATTGTATAAATATGTATGTAATTTCCCTCATTCAGATAATTAGAATATATTATTGATTGAGCTAATTTTATCTGTTTTTTGTCACCGGTTAACAAATTTTTGGATGGTAATAAGAGCGTCTCCAAAAATGTTTAAATGACTACTCCCTTTTGCTTTGCTTTTGCTAATTTGAGTCTTTGTAAAAATCCAGGTTCTTGTGCCCGATTATTTGTTGTTAATTTCATATCGGAGCAAAAGTTTTTGCCTACTTATCCATCGTAGCAACTAGATAACCCTGTCCCATTCTCCCCAACTCAATTATTAGTGTATTGGCATTATGGAATTAATTGTAATTTTAATAACTTTTAAAAAATTATAACTTGATTTTGAACAAAGTTTATGGAACAACTTTTTAAAAGGAAAACATGAAATATTTAAACTTATAAAAAATTCTCAATAATATTAATTATATATATAATTATAAACATATTCAAGCCAAAAACATATAATTGAAATTAAAACAAACTGGACCAAAATTAGTACAAGTGATTTAATATAATAACAAGCATCTCTTTCAATAAAGAAATCTAGGAAACAAAGAAGTTAAACATTAAATCATTTAGTATTCCACCAAAGAGAATTTAACAAACATCTCTTCCATTAATAAAATCCAACAATAAAGGAAGCTCGAAATCATTTTCAAACCAAAAACATACACAAAGGGATTCAAACCAAAAACATATAATTGAAATTAAAACAAACCGTACCAAAATTAGTACGAGTGATTTAACACCATAACAAACATCTTTTTCAAAAAAGAAATCTACGAAGCAAGGAAGTTAAACACTAGATTCATTTAGTATTCCACCAAAGAGAATTTAACAAACGTCTCTTCCATTAATAAAATCTAACAACAAAAGGAAGCTCGAAATTAGATTCACTTAGAATTCTAGCCTAGACAATTTTCATTTACACGGTAATTTTAATCTAATTAAAATTGATAGTAAATTTTTATTTATTATTGATTTTTTAATATTAAATATCTTGTAATAAATTTCGATTCAAAAAGTAAATTGAATCAAATTCATTGTTTTTTCAGGCTTCAACAATGTATATCATGATAAACCATAATGTTATCATCATTGCATTATAACAAGCGCTAATTAATATATTAATGAAAGAAGTAAAGTTTTTAACCCCTGAAAGATTATTAGTCTTCATGATAAAAAATTATTTTTAGGTTTAAAAGTAAAAAATTATTAAAAAAAATAAAAAAAAATTAATTAGAAAACAAATATAAAGTATGGTAATTATAAATATAATTATTAAATTAATGTTTTAAATTTTAATTTAATAATAATAATTAAAAAATAAATGTAGAGATATATTTTTATGGAATATTTTATAATATTTTTTTAATATTCACATTAAAATTTCTCACTGTCTTTTTTTTTAATTAATTTAATGTTTTTAATTAATTTGATTAATTAAAAAAATTCCATAATCCAGTTTCTTTAAACTTTCCCCTGGTTTATGCTGTCATAAATCATAAGGATCTTATTCAATTAAAATTCCATAATCCAGTTTCTTTAAACTTTCCCCTGGTTTATGCAGTCATAAATCATAAGGATCTTATTCAATTAGAAGGTTCAACCGAACCAATTAAAATGATAGTTGTTAAATAGAAAAGTTGAAAAAGTTCCATGTTTAAACTACTCTATTTAATTTATTTATTTCATTATTTTGTAACTAAATTGAACTTAGGGTTAGGTTAAATATTGATTTCAAATGATTTATTTATTGGGTTTGAATCAAAAGGTTTGTCTTATAAATTATGACAAATTTAGATTTATTTTAATTTTGGATCTATGGAAGCACAAAGGGATCAAATCTTTTTAACTCTATAAAAAATTTGCAACTGTTCAATATTTTATTCTTCTTGGTGCTTAGTAAATTTTGAGTTAAGATAGATCTATGTTGATCATATCTCAATTTTCTATAATTAATCATTAATTCTAACAAATATTGATTCATGTTTATTGTATAAAGCAATAATGATTTTATCACATTATTTTTATTATTATTAATTTTTAATTTAGATAGAAGTTATTATTTATATTTTGTCCTATGAGATTTCTCAAATATTTAATTCTTTTGTTATTATATATATATATATATATTCCAGCATGCTGATTTTAGATAGGTTATTGTGTAAATTATGTCATAAATTTCTATTTAGAATAGGTCTTCTACAATTTTAATTAAATTATTAGGTTGATGGTAGAGATTTAACCTCCATGGAATATACTAGAAAATTCATTATAGTATTCACATATGAAGAATTAAGATTTATCTCCAAGTTGGTTATGTTCTTTTAATTAATTTATCTAAAGTAAATAATTAAATAAAATGTCATATCAACACATGTCATATTTGGCATGTGGTATAGATAAACTATGGTATTATAACAAAAGTTATCTCCATGGTAAATTGGGGGTGAATCTACATGGTTTAGAATATTATTACAAGTTTTTTTAAATTTATATATGTTGAACTAATATATTAATTCTATTTATAGTTAATAATAATAATAATATAATAATAATAATAAATCTTTGTGATGTATTTGAGAATGAAGCCTTATGTTCCACAAGGGTTTTAGGTTTAAGCAAAGAAAATTTGAAGGATTGAAGTTTATCTTAAAGTTTAGAAACTTTGGCAAATCTTATAATTTTTTGATGATATTTTTGTATAAATATTCAGATTTCTAATGATTTTATATTACTCCATATAATATTTTGGTCATTTTTGAGGTAAACTAATGGTATACTGTAAAACTTGGGCAAATCATTTTAGAAAAAAATGGAAATTGAGGATTTTTTTTTGAAAAAGCAAGGAAAATTAGCCCACTTGGGAATATTAACCCCTAAAATTTTACCTGGATTTAAATTATCTTCATATTAGTTATGCTCTTTTTATCCTTTCAATTTTATATAGATGTTTAACCTATATAGTAATAATAATAATAATAAAATTCCAATTTAGTTACTTTTATGGCTTAAAAATCTCCATGATAAAGTGAGCTAAATCTTTATTGAGAAATGCCTTGTTCCATGATTTTTCAAATATATATAGATGGTTAACCTATGTAGTGATTATTTTTGTAATTAGTAATAATAAGAATTTATAATAAAATTCTAATTTGGTTATTTTTATTGTTTATTTAATTTAGCAATGATAAATGTATTATGAAGTAGGCAGGAAACCCTAGTTTTCTGAGAAACTGAAATCGCTTCAGACCTGGCACCGCACAGACCCCGGTTTGCAGCTTTGTTCAGAAAGGGTCAAGAGCTGACCGCCCGGATGGAGGCAGAGGGGTCCATTGGAACCACTTCGTATAAACAAATAATCATGCAAAAGCAGAAGAAGAACGTGAGAGAAGGAGTCAAAATCTCGGGATATGATGGCTTCAAGCAGCCTGGCGGGACAAACAAGAAGAAAAAACAAGCAGAAGGTAATGATCAAGACAACAATACAGAAGTCAGAGGAGCAGAAGATGATGGCCGGGAAACAATGAAAACAAAGCCACAACAGGACAAAAAATGATAGATAACAAAGGAAAACAGTCATAAGAAGAACGGGAGAATGCAGACAAACGGTGGGAGAACAAAGGAATGAAAGGGGACACAAGCTCGAGCCACAAGAAGCACCCCACAACAAACGAGATCTGCAAACCAATAAAAACTGATAACCTAAGGGTTGTCATCACGGATCTGGAGATACAAGCTTACCGAGAGCATATGACGAAACACGCAATCATTTGCAAGTTTATGGGCATGTGGCCAATGGAAAGGGCCCTATGTCAATGGATTAGGCAGCAATGGAAGCCCAAAGGGGATGTTAGATTACACCTGGGAGCTAAAGGTTTCTTCACAGTGGTTTTTACCAACCTGGAAGATAAGGACAGGATTTTTGATGGAGGCCCATATTTCATGGCCTCGGCTGGGCTGTACATGCGACCATGGAAGGCAAACTTTACCCCAGAAAAAGAATCGTTTACTCAAGTTCCAGTTTGGATTAGATTATTCTCTCTCCCAATAGATTATTGGGGTTCAAATGCTCTCAAGCAAATTGGTGATCGGCTGGGCACTTTCATCAAAGCCTCGGAAGCAACCCTGCAAAAGAAATACACCTCATGCACAAGAATATGTGTTGAAATGGATGTCTCGGGAGCACTGCATGAAAGGTTAGGGCTTGAATACAGAGATGAAGACTACTTTCAGGCAATAGACTATGAGCAGATATCATTTCGATGTCGCAAATGTCATGAACACGGACATTTAATAAGGGAATGCCCAATGAACAAGAAGGAAGAAGACACTAAAAAAGATCAGGGGAATACAGCTAAAGATAACTTCATCACACCAAAGTCAAGGCAGAGAGCCAATAGAAGAAGAATGAACAAGGCGGGAACAGGTAGAACCAACTACAATAATACTTTTGAGACCTTAGATTGAGAATCAGACTCCGAGGATGGACTTAGAACCCAGGCAACAGATAAGGAGCATAAGGAAAGGGAAGTACAAACCAGGTTTGCAGAGGAAGGGAACAAGAACATTAGTGAAGTCCAAATGCAGGAAAGACCAGAAGAGCAGGAGGAGGGCACAGACATGCTTACCAGCGATGGAGGAAGTGAAGATCTCGAGCTAGAGGAGGTGCTAGCCAGGGAAGGAATGAATCTACCAGGTATAGCTGAGAAATGGAAAACGCAAGGCATAGAAAACGCAGCGGAGGAAGAAATCAGGAAGATAAATGATATGTTCATAGCAAGGCAAAAAGCAGAATTAGAAAAGCAGAATAGGAAGCTAGGTGTAGCAAAAGGGAGTGGTAACCACTCCAAAAGTCTTACATGGAACTCATCCAGCTCCAAACAAAAGAAAAGACGAGGTAGAAGGACAAATGGTGAGGCTCTGTAGGAGCTAGGCATGATAATGATCAACTCAGGGAAGATGAAGGCACTTAGCGCCTTCTCTTCCTACCATTAAAACCGTAAGTTAATCATGAAGATCATATCTTGGAATGCCAGAGGGCTGAACAGCCAAGCAAAACAAAGAGTCCTGAAGCGTAAATTTCAAAAGTTCAATCCGGAGATCATGTTCATTCAAGAAATTAAATGTAGCAGCTCCAGCATGGCCAAGATAAATAAGAAGATCCGAAGGAATATAAATTATCTAGAAGTAGAAAGTCAAGGTCGAGAAGGCGGCCTAGCAACGCTATGGGATACAAGAGATATTCAGGTGATCTCTGCCGAAGCGAACAAACATTTCATTGCTGTGAAAGCTCAAATCATAGGTAACTCTAAATCTTTCTTATGTGTTAATGTATATGGACCACAAAGAACAGAGGACAAAATAAGTTTCTTAAATTCCTTAAATAAACTTATTGCTAGATACCCAAGATATAATGCATTATAGGGGGAGATTTCAATATGATAACTACCCTTCTGGAGAAGAAAGGGGGTCTAAGAAAACTAAACAAGGATATGGAGGCTTTCACCAGCTTCATTGATGATGTGAAATTGGTAGATATTCTCCCCAAGAGTGGCAACTTCACTTGGAATAACAGACGAGGGGGAGAAATATTGATTGCTTCCCGCTTGGATAGATTCTTGATCTCTGAGAATATCATAATGGATGGCATCACTGTAGAATCAGATATCCTCCCAACTACAGGCTCGGATCACTGGCCAATTTCACTCACAGTTGTGGTGCAGAGCACTCCGAGAAACAAACCATTCCGATTTGAAAAATTTTGGCTAGATCACCCCAACTTCCTCGAGCTAGTGGAAAAATGGTGGTCTGAACCCCTAGAAGCCAAAGGCTCCAAAATGTTTAACCTACAGAAGAAGTTAAGAATCATCAAAGAAAAAATAAAGGAGTGGAACAGAATAGTATTTGGGGACATCTTTAAGGAGAAAACCCGGATAGAAGAAAAGTTGGAACAAATTCACAAAGACTGGGCTTCCGGGCACAGTAATGAGGAATATGCCGAGCAGGAGAAAATTCTAACTCACCAATGGCATGATTGGTGCAGACAAGAAGAAACCCTATGGAAACAAAAATCAAGAATCCAATGGTTAAAAGAAGGGGAGCAGAACACCAAATTTTTCCACAGATCAGCTCTAGACTACAGGAGTGCAAACAAAATTCTGGAAATGAAAAATAAAAATGGGGAACCACTGAGGAATCACCACGACATATCAACACTACTTCGGGAACACTTCAATTCCATAGCTCTGGAACCGCACTTAGACAGAGAGGAAGCCATCAAGGAACTTCTAAAAGCCATACCCAAATCTATCAACTCTGATCAGAATTGGGCCCTCTGTAGGGAAATTACACTAGGAGAAGTGGAGGAAGCGGTTAATAGCATGTCAAACGACAAAGCTCCAGGACCTGATGGGTTCACCATCAACTTTTACAAGGCATGTTGGCATATCGTAAGGCAGGAAGTGTGGGATGTGGTTGAGGACTCCAAAAGATCAGGATCAATCCTAAAATCCATCAATTCAACCTTTATAGCGCTCATACCTAAGATAGAGGAAGCCAATACCCCTGAAAAGTTCAGACCTACAGCCCTATGCAATGTCATTTACAAAAAAGATAAATGTATTATGAAGTAAATGTCATGTTTCTTATGGATTGATGTCTATGAACATTTACTCACTAGTTAATTTATATGGCTACCCTAGTTTTTAATATGGAACATGATTGATTATTAATTCCACTAAATATAAATTTATCTATATATAAAATTTTAATTAATTGGGCTGAGAGACACTATACAACCTAGTATGGGGGTAGATCTCACATAATTATAGATGTAAAAGTAAACATGAGGCACTCTACAACCCAGTATGGGTTTATGGGGGTAGATCTCACGTAAATGTAAACGTAAACGTAAACGTAAAAATTTAACATGTAATGGGGTATGGTGTATGGGGTATATCTCAAGTAAATGAAAACTTAAATGTAAATGTAAATATTTATAATGTAATAGGGGTGGATCTCATGTAAATGTAAAAATAAAAATTTAACATGTAATGTTTAAGATTTAACATTTAGTATTTTTAATCTAATACCAACCTTTTAAAAATCAATCTAATGATTACTATGTAAAAACGCAATATAAATATAAAATATAAAGATTTTTATAACTTAATGATGTGATTAATCTTGTCATGTACCCAAATCTAATTTTTTATTTTTACTTTTGTCAATCTTATCATTAGCCATTAATGATGATTATAGTATTTCCCCATAACACATACATTAAATTATGTAACTGAATGGTTTTGTTATTTTCCACCTCACCTCTCTTACAACATGGAATCATACTCCCTATGTATTTTATTGTTAATTTCTATCTACTTACATCTAATTCATGTACACAATTTCATGGCTATAACATTTGAACCCTAGGAGGTGATTGCATCCACTAACCCACCATAGCATAGCATTCTAATTATATGTTTTTTGGTAATTAGGCCCTCCCTCATAGCATAGTATTCTAGTTATATGATATTTGGTAATAAGGTCCTCCCGTATATCTTCCTATTTACCCTCTTTATTAACTTGGTGTTGTGTGTGGAGCATAATTGTTCAGAGGTCTTTGTTTCAGCGGGATGTATACCCCAGGAAGTTTTGTACACCCCTC
>APFE031715598.1:81708-168736 GCA_000404065.3 Pinus taeda | reverse complement strand
TTGTAACCAGGGAGAAACTGAGAATATGCTCAGTTTCAGTTGGTCTTCAAGGATGACGATGAAGATGAGAAACAGCCAGGTCCAAAAGAGGAGTCATTGTCCAGCAAATGGAGCAGCGGTGGAGTCGCTACAATCAGTCTCCAAGTGGGAGATTGTTGGGTGTGGAGCCTAATTATCTTCTATATTCAAAAGTACCGCCACATTGGACCCCAGTTCAATATGGGGGCGGCAACGCCGCCCGTAAAATATTCGCTGTAGGGGCCAATGTGGCAATCTAATGTTCAAAGGGAAAATTGGCCTTTGGAGACTGGACTGCCCAAATTGATACTGTTGTGGAGGATCAATTTGCTAAGACTCAACATAAGAAATTCCAGATAAGGTTCTAGATGAACAAATAGGAATAGACCATATTATCGAAATCGTCCCTGAGTGTTCTCCATCTAGTAGTTGAGAACTAGTTGGGACAAATGGTATACCAGTGAACATTGTCGGAGTGGCGGTAGGAGGTTCTGTTGCTACTGTATCAAATGACACAGTCCTAGCTGTTGATGGTTGTTAAGACAATATGGGGGCGGCAACGCTGCCTTGTAAAAGTATAGTAATTTCTAGTCAATCTGGGCCGTTCATTAGGCGGATGATCTGACGGTAGAACTTATGTTTAGTTTAGGGTTTTTGTCCCTAGAAGGCAACCCCTCTCTTTGTATGAGGGCATTGTATTTGAGGCTGTGAGATAGATGTGTATTTAGTGTGAGTGAGAAACAGAGAGGTGAGACTGTGAGAGAAGACAGAGGATATTACAGCGGATTTGCTGTAGGTTGTGTCTCTTCATTTTGCTGGATAATAGAAAGGAAGGACTGGCTGTTCGAGGTGGACGTAGCCAAACTGGGTGAACCACGTATATCTGTGTCTCTCTTGTTTTGTGCGTTTTCTGTGTTTATATTTCTGCAATATTTTATGTGTTCCATTGCTCCATAATATATAATTTTCTAACACTTGGTGTGCCTCTCTACACCTTGATGTCGGCACTTTCAATGTGTTCCTATCTGCTCCTGCCTAGTTCTACCTCAGGTGAGTAGAGTGGTGCCATGTCCCTTAGCGCCATGTGGTCTCACCCTCCACCTCATACTAGGGCTTCCTTGGTTGAATAAACACAAGGTTGATAAGACTTCAGGGGTGGCAATTGTCTGGGGATAGATCAACAAATCACAATCAAACCTAAAAACCTAAGTGGTTGTAACCCTTATGCCTTCCCTCATTTCAATCATCGTTTGTTTTAGCTGTATGTTTGCATATGGTTTTCATGATTTTTTGCACTTGAGGTTTTCCTTTGTGGTCGAGGTATGGTTCCTCTATGCCAAAATGATTAGAAGGAAATGACTTAAGGATTCATGGTAGTTATTCATATCAAACAACCTAGTGGCACTGGGTTTCCTTGGCTTCCTTCTTTGCTCGGTTCTGTGTGCCTGTGGGACTTCAGGGTTTGACTGCCTTTGAGAATTTAAGGTATGGTTTTCTTTCAGTGTATTATTGGTCACTTTTATTTCCATGTCTCTGTTATTATGTGGAATTTTAATAATTTCCCTATTTGCTTCCAAGCTATTCCTTTGGTGTAGAATTTGGAAAGGGTTGATGTATATTGAGCAATGGAGCATGCCCCTTCACCCTTACATGCTATGGGCT
This sequence comes from Pinus taeda, assembly GCA_000404065.3. Taxonomy (NCBI): domain Eukaryota; kingdom Viridiplantae; phylum Streptophyta; class Pinopsida; order Pinales; family Pinaceae; genus Pinus; species Pinus taeda. Next base: position 167,056 of record APFE031715598.1, on the reverse strand, counting down.
AAGTTAATTCACAATCAACAACTCAATAATTTTTCCTATGAAATTCGTTTCAATATTCTAGCGCTCACCAAGCTTGATATGCATTGTAGGTATCCTCTCCTGCGGGAAACGTTTCTCATCATTTTCAAAGGTATACTCTTGGGTTACTATTGTTTCCGTTTTCTTGTCTCATATGAAATAACATTAAATATTTTGTTACTCTCACCACCTAGGGCTCATGTCTTTGTGAATGGTTGTTTTTGTTGTTTCATGGCATGTAACTTTGATTCCTGTAGCAACTACGGAATGTCTTTCCATACATTCACCGAGCTAACCTTGCTCTATGTCCCACTACTAGGTCAGTCCCAAAATCTCCTATCCTCATAAAGGGTCTATTCTAGTTGTACTTCCTACGTGGAATGTTCCTCTAGTTTGGTCACTATGTTTTCCGAAATGGGTTAAGTTCAAACTCTCTTGGTTGCTATCATGCAGTGAAATCAATCACTCTCCAGTTTTACATTAAGGTTTTCTTCCACTTGGTAGAGTTCTCAGATTCATTTAAAAATCTCTCTATACTGTAATAATTTGGACATCTCCTTGAGCTCTATCTCTGACAATGAAATCCCTCGCCTTGCGGGGTTAATGAGGTTTATATTTGCTATTGTACTTTTCAATTTGATAATGCCTAATTTATATGGAAAGATATGTATTTATCTTTTAAATTGTAGTTTCTTTAGTTAATATCACTTGATCTGTGTAAATTCGCCCTTTCTGTGCATGAGTTGTCCTTTATCCTACTAAAATTTGCCATCATATTTCTACTATGTATTTCCTCTTGCTATGAACAAAGTTTAGATTGCAATTATGATCCATGGTTAGACTGAATAGTCATGTTCCATTATCTTTGTTATCTATTTTCTATTTTTTATTTTTGTTATGTCTTGAACTAAGAAGAACTATGCTTATCCTCTTGAGTTTCTGCAGACTTTGACTCAACTCTAGCTTTGGCCGAGACACTACGTCTTTGGCATGAATAATTATGTGAGCAAATGTCTCTAATAATACTTCCAGTAGTTAAATGTATTGAAATTCCCTTTTTGTTTATGTTGGAATGTGTAATGGCTCTACAGTGCTTAACTCCTAGATGCTTCAATTTAGTATTATGGATTCTGTTATTGATTGTTTAGTGTAGCATGGGACATTTTTTCCCAATTGGTTCATGGTATATACTTCATGATTTTTCTTAATATGTGGGTTTATTGTAGCCACCCCATGAATGCACTTAAGATATAATTTGTTTGTAATTACACTATGAATTTGCCTCATGAATGCGCTTAGGATATAATTTGACTGTAATTTCACTATGAATTCATTTTGTACATGAGTTTACTGTAATTGATTTGTTGTACGGAAGTAATAATTTCACCCCGCCTATTTTAAGTTTATAAATATGCTAAATGGATATTCATTAGTTTCTCTCTTGGGTTTATTTCTTGTTTTTATATGTGTAACTAAATTCCACCTGGACGTTTTGATCTTATTGGCATGAACTGATTATAATCAACATAGTAACTATGTACCCTATGTTGCACTACAACCCTTAATATCCTTAGGTCTGGTTATTAGCATGGCAACAAAACTGATTCTAGAAAGACTCATTTCATTCCTTTATTTTCCATTTACAACTCCTCGGCCTCCACTGATGTGTGTCAAGCACAGAATAATAGTTTGTGGTCATAGAATCCTTGACTGCACTGAGTGGAAAATTAGTGCTCCTATCAGTTTCTGGAAAGTTTGTTCTATAGTTGCAATGGGGTTGTTAACACCCCTTTCTCGGCTCACCCTCAGGCCTCACTCTATTAAAGTCTCCACACTGCTAAGTCAATATTCTTAACTAATTTTCATGCAAAGCATAAGTTCAATAGCATCAAGATTCGAATCCATAACTCATTTCTGCATGATAATATATGCATGAATAAATATGAGAAATCCCATAAGAATTTAAATTCATTTACATAACTCATCTCTGCATGATAATATATATATGAAAAAATATGATAAATTCAATAATCATTGAAATTCGATCGCATAACTCATTTATGCATAAATATATATATATGAATAAATATGAGAATGATTACACAGAAAATTACTTTTTCTTAATAAGCCTAACAAAGAACATTATTGGAATATGCTCTAACATAATATTAAACCACACAGTATGACATACTCCAAAGAACTACTATGGTAGAATTTACGTAAATCTATTCAAGATGATGGTCACGATGTTAGCAGAATTCCAATTTCTACAACCGAATTACACTCGGAAAAACACTTTTCCTTCGAATTGTGAACCTTATCTCGTGGTTCCCCCCAAGCTAAGATCAATCCTTCTCACAAAACCAAAAACCCTTGCTGTTCTGGTATAGGTTTTATTTATATTTCACTTTTTGAGAAAAATTTCTAAAACGACGTCGTGTTTTTTCAGGAATATTCTTATCCCCATAACCTAAGATTTTCGTTTTTCAGTTTTTCTGAGAAAATGATTATTTTTCATCCTTTAAACCTTGTCCTTTAATGCTAAAATGCTTTTCCACCCCTTCTAGTGTTGTTTCCCCTGCACTGGGTGATTTTTCCATATTTCTTTCTCTACTTATCCAGAAAATCACATAGTTCTACTCCAAGAGGATTTTTCTTCGGAGTGATTTTGGAAAGTTCACCATCTTGCCACTTCTCCTAAATCTATTCCATTTATCTAGAAATATGGATCAGAATAATGATCTCAATCTTCTTTCACTATTTCCATATAATTCCTTGCAACACCATTAGTCATTATTTCAAGATAAATAATTACATTAACATAGTTCTTTTTCCAAACACAACTTGGCCAACCTACCATTATTCCTACTATTTTAAACTATTAATTATAACATCTTAGTCATTATGACTTTACAAGCCATGAAAAAAGGGATATGCAACACCCTAGGCTCCATGAAATAAGTATTGTGGTTATTAAACTTAGTTTTATGATTTACTACATTTATTTCTTTTATGTTATGACATTGACTGAGGCTTGGAAGATAGATAACACATTGTTACCTAATTTATGATTAATTAAGAATTTAGACATGTTAATAAAAAAAAAAATGTTTGCTATAGTTAAAAGAAACAATTAACAAGAAACAGTTACACCCTTTCCATGGAAAGGGAAATATAGAGGGGAAAATAAGGAAAAAGAGGGATATCCTAGAGCTAGGAGAAAGATCAATGGGAAGTTTCTCATTTACAGTCGAACAGAGTGCAGGACTTGAGGCTGGACAATGGAGTCCCGAGGCCTAAGGCACAGACTATAGCTAGATAGAATCCAACTTTGAAACAAAGAAAGTGCTCAGGGGAGAGCCTGGATGTAATTGCCAAGCACGAGGCTGGGAGAAGAGACTTTCTAGATGAATCTGGGTTCATATATTGACAACTTTAAGACAGGTAAGTATCCTAGGCTTTAATTAAAGGATGGTATTACTTTTTGAGACATTATTTGATTATAGGATGAGAATTAGCAAAAGAATTATGTAATAACATTCAATAATAAATATGCATTAGTATACGATAATGTAAATCAGTAAGCAATAAAAAATCCTCCTCGCACAACATTTTATTTTGAATATTACATATGCAATAGAATATAAATAGCTAACAGACAATGAGTCCCTTTTAACTAAACACTTGATAAGTAAAATATATTCTGTTCATACGTAAAATACTGATCGAAACCCAAAACGATGCAGGAACCATTTTTTTCCTTATAACTTAATTACCCTCTGTAAGCTATAATTTGGTGAAAGAGGTCATTTTGGAATAAATACATCAAACCTAAAAATCCCGACAGAAAGTATAGTAAAACCCTAAGGCAAATTCTTCTTTCGACAAAGGGCATGAACCATTCCTTAAAACTATTGTATTAATAAAGTCGCGTAATTGCAGTAAGAAGTAAAACGACTTCCACGAGGAATCAGTACCTTAGCAAATTATGACAGCAAAGTAGAAATCTGTCAAGAATAATCAAGATGAACTATATCATAGTTTCATTATAAGGACCCAAATAATTCTTCCAGCAACAAGATATCAGAGACAAACTCTTTATACATATTCAACTCTGTATATGTATATAACTTAACAAACTTCAGAAACCAAGTAGAAGAGTTTTCCCAAACTGAAATAAGACCGAGAGGCTTCTTCCCTATACCACAAAGTTTTAAATACTTCAAAATGATTAATTACATTCAAACTAGAAATTTAGCCACTGACTTACGAAACCAGCAACCTAGAAAATTCTAAATACAATTCATTACTAAAAATTCTAGAGTGCGGCATCACCAAAACAATCCTTCACATAATTAAGCGCATTGTAAATTAAAGCTAGGTGTTTCACTAGAGTAAACAAGAAACATAAATCGCAAAGTGTCAAACATAGGAATCCGGGATGGTAGGTTTCCAACCTATAACAAATTGCAAAAATGTGAGTGTGCATAATCATCGGAGACCCAAAAGCTTAGCCACGAAAGAAACCTGGATGTATAATAACATACCTGCAAAACCCAATTGAAAACATTATTAACTTGAAATGGAAATACTTGTATCACATCTAAACATAACAAGTAATTCGTGGGAAGAGCTAGACCTTACCTGAGTTCGGTAAGCTACAACTAAAGGTCGTCCAACTACCTTGCATGGAATCCTTCGTCGGGTTAGAAAATGCATGGGTATGGAAAGAAAAGAACTGTAAGTATTTATTAGAAATAGAGACTTACCCTTTTCACACCGATGATAGAAATCACCATTCCTTGCAAAGTTTGAGAAGCTGGATGTCAAGCCTGACCAACAACAATGTGTATTAAACCTATGCATCGAAGGAACTCCCAAGAAGATACATAATATGACTCGTAATAAAGAACTGAAATGAAAGAGAGTGAGGGTTCTAGATTACCTCCCTACGAAGGATGAATAGACAAAGCCATGGATCATCGATGCAAAGACGAAGAACCAGAGGAGAAACTAGGAGCCAAAACATTGTAGAGTAGCTGAAGCCCTCACTTCTAGTTTGCAAATGAGCTACTCTTCAACGAAAGATGGTGAGTTGGGTAGTTGGAAAATCCCTAAACTCTTCTCACCATTGGATCACCTAGACCTAATCAATGGATGAGAGCCATACCACATGTCGCAGCGAGAATGAAATGATGGATAGATGCCAACAGTGTAGTCGCTCAAGATCAAGCTGTGTGGAGACACGTACAAATGGAATTTATTTCCAGGTCGGGTAATAGCCTGGATGCCTTGTGGATGACCATGCAATCCCTTATGGTAGAGTAGAGAAGGGTAGGACAACTGTGGGTAGTCAATGTAGAAATAAATTAATAGGACATGCCATAGAAACTTGCCAGCCTCTATGGTACGATATATTGTTTGATTTAATGCATATATGGATGTGTAATAATAAATTTTTTATTATTTTTATGTTTTTTAGTATTAGTTGTTGTCACAAATGGTATTAAAGCTCAGGTTCATACACTGATACTCTTGGGGAATTTATATATATATAATGTGCAATGAATGTGATATATGTAATTTAAATAATTGAACCTGTATGTGAACACAGATCACTTCCATACAAGAAGGGGTAGCTAGGACCACCCAATTTACCAGGAAAAAACTATGAGAATGTTAACCCTGATATTTGGATTCAGCTAGGCGAGGAGTCTCGTCAAGCTAATTTAGTCTTACTTGAAACTATGCAATAACTCTGTACAGAGATGACCAATTTAAGAACAGATAACAAATGACTACGTCTACAACAAGAGAAAATCCTTGGAAGTTTGTCCAATCGACAGAACCAATGAAATTTAGACCCCAGTGTTGAAGATAGGGAGAAGACCCCAACAACTCAGCACGGAGAGGAAAATCTGTAGTCAGCCAAAAAACACGGGGAAGATGAAGAAGGACGCTCGGGCAAAGACAAAAAGACAGAAATATGAATTACAAGGAGAATTTAAAAATATTAAACCATCACTTTTTGAAGGAGAATCTGAGGAAGCAGCTGAAGCTTGGCTCATTGATATGAGAAAATATTTTCAGATTTACATGTACACAAATAAATTGAAAGGTTGATTGGATGTTTATCAGTTAAGAGGTAAGGCTAATCTTTGGTGGGAAGAAATTAAAATAGTGAGGACAATTGACGAAGAACAGTTTACATGGAATGAATTCCAAAAGAATTTTAAAGACAAGTATCTAACTAAACATTTTTATGACGAAAAATCCAAGGAATCCATGTGTTAAGATTGAGAACTTTAACCATGGATGAATATGTGGCATGGTTCACTTCGTTATTGTGTTATGTGCCTTATATGCAAGAAGAAAAGGCTAAGATTCATTGTTTTATTAGTAGCTTACCTAATTTTATGAAGGAGAAACTTCAGTTTTACTACCCCAAAACGATAGATGATGCAATGTGGAAAGAACGCATTTGCTATTAGCAAATGAAACATCAAAATGAAGGAGTTAAAGTAGGGTTGAACAAGAAAGGAAGAAGTATGATTCCAAGCAAACACCAAAAAATTCTAATAGCGGAAATATACAGCAAAAGCCTCTTAGTAGATTCCCAGCAAGGAATCAACCCAAGGCTACTTATTCTGAAAATAGACAGTCAGAAGGGGTTAATAAATTTAGTAATCATCAACAGTCAAAAACACCACTATAATGTTGGGGATGCGGAGAACCCCACTCTTACAAAAATTGTTTGAATAAGGCAAGAACGAAACAACTAGCAATCATGCAGGAAGCATCCACTGTTGGAGAAGTGGCGAGGAACATGCCCATAATTAATGCTGCTCTGGATGATCATCAAGCAGAATATCAGCCCACCATGATTGAATGTGAAGGTATGATTGCTATGAAACCTACTTCAGTTTTGTTTGATCTCGATGCTAGCTTAAGTTATATTAGTCCTAAAGTGGTAGAAAAATGTCAATTGCAGAGCAGTAAGTTTCCAAAATCATGGCTAGTTCAACGAGCCATTGCGTAAAAAATAAAGGTAGTTTCCAAGACAAAATAATGTTCCATAACAATCTCAGGACAACCCATTCACCTGAACCTTAGCATTCTTCCTTTGGGTTCATACGAAATTTTAATCGGAATGGATTGGTTAGAAAAATTTTGGTCCTTGGTTAATTGCAAACAAAAAACTATCAGTTTTACTTCACAATCACGAAAAAGAAATGAACTTCAAGGAATCGAGACCAATACTAAATTGCACCCTATTACTGCTAGTTAGTTAGCAAAATTCATTACGAAGGGTTGTCAAATATGTTGTTCAAGTGGGATTTACCAACACTAAGAATAAAATTACCTCCTTGGACAATATTCCTGTCATTAAGGAATTTGGTAATGTATTTCATGAATCCATCCCTCGATTACCACCCAAGTGGGATATTGACTTCACCACTGAACTAATTCAGGTTGCATCCCTGTTATCCAAGGCCGCTTACCGCATGAGCATATCTGAGTTGACAACACTCAAAATGTAGCTTCAGGTGCTTCTGGATAAAAGGTACATCCACCCCGGTGTGTCCCCTTGGGAATCCCCTGTACTATTTGTATGGAAGAAAGATGGAACGTTGAGTTTGTGTATCAATTATCATCACTTAAATACGTTGACCATCAAAAATAAGTATCCCTTGCCACGTATTGATGATTTATTTGATCAAGTGCAGGGAGCCAAATTATTTTCAAAATTTGATTTAAGATCTTGTTACCACCAAATAAGGATAAAGGAGGAATACATCTACAAAACTACATTCTGAACTTGTTATGGTCATTACAAGATCGTAGTGTTGCCATTTGGCCTCACAAATGCCCCAACTACCTTTATGAGTTTTATGCATAATATTTTCCAACCTTATCTTGATAAGTTTGTATTAAATTTTATTGACGACATTTTGATATATTCTAAAAATCAGGAAGAGCACAAAGAACATTTGAGAATTGTGCTGCAAACTTTACAGGAGAACCAATTATATGCTAAATTTAGCAAGTGTGACTTTTTCAAAGATTAGATCCAATACTTGGGTCATGTTATATTAGCAGAGGGAATAGCGGTGGACCCATAGAAGATCAAAACTGTTATGGAATGGATTGCTCCAAAGAATGTCATTGATATCAGATGCTTCCTGGGTTTGGCTGGGTACTACCATCGGTTCATTCAAGGATTTTCAAAAATTACCTTTCCAATGACCTCCTTACAGAAAATGGGATGCACCTTTCAATGGAAAGTTGAGTGTCAGAAAAGCTTTAAAATATTAAAACACCTACTTATCACTGAACCCGTGCTAATGGTAGTAGATTCGGAAAATTCCTTTGTGGTCTGCATGGATGCAAATAAATAAGGTGTTGGCGGAGTGCTGACACAAGAAGGAAAAGTTATCTCTTACGAATCATGGAAATTGAAAGAATATGAACAATGATATTCCGATTATGGCCTTGAATTAACAACAATAGTGCATGGACTTAAAATGTGGCGACATTATGTATTGGGGAAGAAATTTTTTCTGCAAACGGATCATAGCAGCCTTGCCAATTTCTTCAACCAGTCTAGCTTAAATGCTCGATAGGCCAAATCGATGGCATTTTTAGGTGAGTTCTATTTTGAAATGAATCACCTTATCGGGAAAGAAAATTGAGTGGCCACTGCATTGAGTAGGAAGGTACATTGTATTTATGAGGTTCAGATAAGCCAATCACGTTCCAACATTCCTGAAATTGTAAAGGAGGCGTTTGTCAAAGATCTAGAATATAGTTTTCTTTGGAAGCAGACAAAGGAAGCTCTGTTAAAAGGGGAAAAATGATATTTCAAAATAAATCTTGATAACCTGCTTACCTTTAAAAACATAATTTATGTTCCTAACCAAATCTCTATTAAATAATTAATAATGGATGAGTTTCATCAGAAACCATCTATGGGCCACCCAGGTTACCAGAAACTATTATCATCCATCAAGAAAGGGTATTTTTGGCCAAGATTAAGGAAGGATGTTACTGAGTACTTGTCCAAATGTTTGGAGTGTCAATTGGTGAAGGCGTAACATCAACATCCTGCTACTTTGTTGCAACCATTGCCCATTCCAAAGTGGAAATGGGAGACCATATCATTAGACTCATCACTCGTTTACCCTACACCAAGAAACATGACTTGGTTATGGTTATAGCAGACAAATTGAGCAAAACCACACACTTCATAGCTATCAAATCCACTTACAAAACTCTAGAAATCACAGACAAATTTATGAAGGAAATTTTTCGCTTGCACGAAATACCCAAGGTGGTAATTTCAGACTAGGATGTGAAATTTACATCCACATTCTGGAAAACCCTCGTTTCAAGATTAGGTACCCAGATCCAATTTAGCATGGTTTACCATCCCCAAAAGGATAGACAATGCGAACGAGTAAATCAAGTGTTGGAAGACATGTTATTCATGTTTGTGATGCAACAACCACATAAGTGGGAGGATTACCTCCACCTCATGGAATTTTCATACAATAATGGCCATCATGAATCACTAGGTATGATTCCCTTTGATGTGTTATATGGAAGAAAGTGAATAGTGCCCGTAGACTGGAATAATCCTGTTAATAAGCAAGCATTGGGTCCTGACATGCTAGAAGAGATGGAGGAAACTGTCAAGAGGGTTCGACAGAATCTAAGGGCTTCCCAGCATAGGAAAAACGTATATGCAGATAAACAAAGCACATACAGAGAGTTTCAACCAAAACACCACGTATATCTAAGAGCAAAGCCCTGAAAGAGTTCCTTACAATGGAGGGGTTGTGCTAAGTTAGCACCCCGGTACTATGGACCTTTTCAAATATTGGCATGAAATAGACCAGTAGCCTATAAGATTGCGTTACCAAGCCACATTTGGGTCCACAATGTTTTTCATGTTTCATTCTTAAAAAAATATGTGTACAACCCACAACATATAATAAATTGGGAAAATATTCAGGTAATAAGCTAAGGGAATATATATTTCTTTTATAAAAATTTTTGAGAAAATTATGATTTTGAATTATGTATGTGTAGGTCGAATCGGAAGGAGAGTTTTTGGCAAAACCTCTTTGTATTCTCAACTGAAGAGAAACCACCTTGTGGAAGTGAGCCATCACCCAGGTTAAAGTGCAGTGGAAGCACTTTGGCCCGGATGACGCCACTTGGGAAGAAGAGGGATTTATGTGGGAAGCTTATCTATCATTGTTTTCTTAAATTATAAAGAACACCAGGGACGATGTTCCTCACATGGGAGGGGAGATGTGACACCCCAGGCTCCATGAAAGAAGTATTATGGTTATTAAACTCAGTTTTATGATTTACTACATTTATTTTTTTTACGTTATGACATTGAATGAGGTTGGAAAGCAGGATAAAAAGTTGTTACCTAATTTATGATTAATTAGGAATTTAGTCATGTTAATAAAAAAAAAAATTCTATATTTAAAATAAACAATTACACACCTGCATTGGAAAGGGAAATATAGAGGGGGAAAGAAGGAAAAATAGGGCTATCCTAGAGCTAGGAGAAAGACCAGTGGGAAGTTGCTCATTTACAGTCGAATAGAGTGCATGACTTGATGATAGACAGTGGAGTCTTGAGACCCAAGGCACTGACTGTAGCCGGATATAATCTAGGTGTGAAACAGAGAAGGTGCTCGGGGGAGAGCCTGGATGTAATTTCCAGGCTTGACGTTGGGAGGAGAGACTTTCCTGATGAATCTGGGTTCATATACTGACAATTTTAAGATAGATAAGTATCATATGCTTTAATTAAAAGATGGTATTACTTTTTGAGAGAGTATTTGACTATAGTAATAGAATCAGCAAAAGCATTATGCAGTAACATTCAATAATAAATATGCATTAGTATACAGTAATGTAAAATAGTTAGTGATCAAGAAATCTTCATTGCATAACATTTTCTTTTGAATATTACATATGCAATAGAATATAATTAGCTAATAGACAATGAGTCCCTTTTAACTAAACTCTTGATAAGTAAACTATATTATGTTCATACGTGAAATACTGACCAAAGACCAAAACAATGCAAGAACCATTTCTTTTCCTTATAACTTAACTACCCTATGTAAGCTAGAATTTGTTGAAGGAGGTTGTTTTGGAAGAAATACATCAAACCTGCAAATCCCGATAGAAGGTATAGTAAAACCTTAAGGTGAATTCTTCTTTTGACAAAGGGCAAGAACCATTCGTTAAAACTACTATATTAGAAAAGTCACGCAATTGTAGTAAGAAGTAAAATGACTTCCATGAGGAATCAATACCTTAGCAAATTATGACAACGAAGTATAAATCAATCAAGAATATTCAAGATGAACTATATCATAGTTGCATTTGTTAAAATATGGAAACAAGAATATTCCAATTTTAATTTGTCATTGAATTGAAATTGCGAATTAAAATCGAATTTAGTCTTAATAGCTACTTGGAAATAATTAATTAACTTATTTCAAGTTAGTTAGTCAGAGAAATTCAAGTTAGAAGTATTTCTGAAGTCATGCAAGAGTTTTCCCTTTGATTAAGGAGATAAGATTGAGTTATATTTGAGTTGTAATTAGTTAACTCAATTTATTGAGTTAAATTCAGTTAAATTAGTTCCAAACTGTTTGAGGGACTAATAGAGAGTTATCAGTCAATTGATGTATGCATGCATGCAACTAGTGTTACTCAGTTAACTAAAGATTCTCTCATCAAAAACTCATGCATGTCTATTCAGAGAAAGACCCAGTTGAGTTAAATGTTAAGGACAATGTACTATCAGTTGCATATGTTTGCCTATAAAGGAAACTAATGCATGTAGAAGGAGATTCATCCTTGAGGATCAGTGCAGTTTTGAAGGATTAGTGTTCCACTTGGTTGAGAGTCTTCCACTTGGTAATAGGAGGATCACCTAGGAGAAATTGTGCAAGGAAATAGGAGGCTTGGAGGGCAAAAGAGAAGGCTTGTGAGAAGCCTTGATTGCCTATGAGCATTTGTGAGGATTGTATTGAGAGCTGGCTAGCTATGAGAGCTAAGGCTTTGTTTAATTCCTATGTATTTCTACTTTGTATGATAATACAGAAAGTGGGGTTTTTAGTTGAGGCTTTCCCCGAAGTATTTTCGTGTGTATTGTGCATTGATTCTTCTTCTTCTAGTTATATTTTTCAACTCGATCTTTAAGCTTCCACAAATTGAAAGTAGAAGTAGGTTATAGTATTTTTCTTTGATTTATATTGCATTATTGGGTTAACCTATATCATAATTTCTACATGGTATCGAAGCTGTGAATAGTATACCGAGAAGAGAATTCAAAGTTTGAAGTTTGGGGTTGTAGGTGCAAATCGAATTCATAGCATAATTCAAGGTTGGTCAATGGCACTCTATTGTTCTTCTCATGGAGGGAAGAAGGGTGACAAGTCTAAAGTGAGTTGCCTTAATTGTCATGAGATGGGACATTATGTGACTAATTTCCCATCGAAGAACTCCAAGAAGGGATCCTTAGTAGGGTCAGAAGGTGAGGCATTAGCCTCTCAGTTCGAAATGGATTTTACCCTCATCGCATGCATGGTTTCATCGATGATGGGTTGTGTTTGGTATATAAACAGTGGAGACCCATTCCACATGACTAGTGATAAAAGTTTATTCAGTGCCTTGGAGGAGAAAGACCTCAAGATGCACATAGATATGGGTGATGATGAGAGGTATAATGTTTCGGGAGTGGGCACGATTGTTTTTCAGAGGGAGCATGGAGCTCCTCTCACCTTGACAAATGTGATGTATGTGCTTGGGCTGAAGAAGAACTTGGTATCGGTCGCGATGTTGGACAACAAAGGCTATGATGTTGTCTTCAATAAATAAAAGATGTTCCTAAGATACATAGCCACGGGTCAGATGAAGAGGATAGGTATTCAAGTGAATAATATTTATAAACTTGAGGTAGATGATTGTGCAGCTGATCTGATAATCACCCTACGAGTGACCTCAGCTAAATATTTATTAGTTAAAGGTATTACAGACTCATATGTTGGTGTATCTATGTTATTTGAGAAACGGATCGATCAGATTGCCAATACAATGACACTAAAGGAAATGGAAAATAGCAGAGAAATACAGTAAGAAAGGACAAGAACACAAGAAATTTAATAAGGAGTTCACCCTATCCTCCAGGGCTACATCTCCGGTCAACTCTCAGTGGTGGCCTTCTTTTATTGTGTCTTGCAATAGAGAATTATAATGCAGGAGCTCAATGTGAGTCTCCTGAAATGAAATTTTCTTGGTAGGGTGGTTCTTGGATGCCCCAAGCCACTAGAGTACACAGACTCTTTTCCTTACTGGCTCTGTGAGCTTCTGGTCTATAATGGAGAGAGCCTGATGTGGTGCTCAGTCTAGACAGATCCTCTCTGGGATGGCTTGAATCCCTCAAGCACTCTAGTGCTCAATGCTGCCTTTGGTCAGCTCGGCCCTCTGTCTTCTGTTCTTCTATTGCTTCACTATCCTTCTTCTCTCTATTCTTCCCTTCTATGTTCTGTCCTCCTCTTAAGGTTTTGGTTGTCTTTCTGATTTTTCCTGTGCATGGCTTTAAGGCCATTCACATCCATGGCTATTCGATTCCTCTTCCACTTCCTGTCGGATTTCGTACTATAGCTTCACTTGGAGTTCCCTATTTGACATCATCATCAGGCTCATGGGGAGTGGCCACATGTCCTCCTATAGCTATAACAATTCGCTTCGTAGGTTTGGATTTTCCATTACGTCGTGGAATGGGTCTTCTGACACCTTGGCAGTGAAATCGGACATCAAATTTTTACAAATTGCGGCTTAATCCCTCGTCTATTTTACCTCCCCCATTAGGTGTGATCTCAGGCATTAGATCTGGGGCCTCCAGATCTGATGCCATATGCACGTTTCACGCGGTTGACTTGCTCGACCATTAGCACACGATCATTGGCATTTTTCTCTCTTCTTCACTTGCCACGTGTTGACCGCTAAGTGGGATCGCTATATTTTCGCTAATTCCGCTTACTGTTTGAGGGTGTCCCTAATCAATACTGCTGGTTTTCGGAGCAGAACCCGCCTTTCAGCACTTATCCTTTTTTCCCACGGTATTCTGGCTCCTACATGACCGAGTGCTCGGGGCTTCCCCATTTTGAGGTTTTTCTCCCAATGATCAAAAACCTCCTCCTTTTCCTGATTCGGGCCTCCTATGGGCTAAATTTACCTCCCACGCAGTCTCCATGGGCCTCGGTCAGCACACTTTGATCTAGTTCCTCATCGTTCCACGCTCGTTCCCATTGCCACTTGTTTGGAGGTGTTTTTGATCGCTATTTTAAATTATTTAAAGTCTAGCTCAACCTGGTATAGCCATGGCTCTGTTAATCAATCTTTATGGATCTAATTCAGATCACGGCCTTCCTACTAAAAAGCTTTTGGACCACCAAAAGTTGGTGTTCTTTCAAGCATCGACTAAGTGAGGGTACTGCTGTCTCACTTGCCCAATATCAATCCACTTTGCACTACTCAGCTTTAAACCTTTGAGTCCAATTTTGAGGTACTCAACATCTCCCCTGCATGTTTTCCTCACCTTCCTGTCCAAGATTGTGTCTTCCTGCAATTCATTCAGATATTCAGGTAGCGGGTCATGAATAGAAGGTAATTGACTTTTCTCTTCAAGATCCTCAATCATTGAAGGTTCAAACAATCTCAAGCAATCTGCATTTATGACTAAGTAAATGTGTATGTAAGCTGGTAGATCAAGGCGAAAATAATTTTCACCAATCTTCTCAAGTATCCTAAAAGGTCCATACCTGATAGGCTTTAGCTTTTTACCTTCACCTTGCATCATGTCCTTGCTGATATATAGCCAGACCTGGTCTCCAACTTGAAAACTATGCTCCATCTGATGCTTTCCATGCCTAGCCTTGTATTTGGCTTGGCTCTTTTCCAGTTGTTCCTGTACTGCCTAGTGGATCTCCTGGATCTGTTCAATGAACCTAGTTGCCTTGTCCACATCACTGTGTCCATCAACTGTGGTATCTTTACCAAAGACAAAATCCAAAGGAGACCTTGGTATGAAACCAAAACAGGTCTTAAAAGGATATCTCTATGTAGAAGAGTGTTTTTCTCTGTTGTAAGCATGTTGCACATAACATAAGTGTTCATCCCAAATCTTAAGATGTTTGCTGTAATATCCTATGAGTAACTGGATCACTATCCTATTAACTACTTCATCAGTTTGTGGATGAAAAGCTTGCTTTTCTTCAGTTCGATGTCCATCAGCTCCCACAGAATTCACCAACACTTCCCCATAAATTGCATGTCTCGATCAGATATAATAGAAGTGGGTAATCCAAAATGAACCCACATGTTCAAAGAATAGTTTTGCAATTTGTTCAGTTGTAATTTGTTTATTACAAGGTATCAAAATACACATTTTGTTGAACTTGTCCACAACCACATACAGATAATCATGACCTTTCCTAGATTTTGGCAGTCCTCCAACAAAATCCATGGAAACATTTTCCCAAGGGTGAGAAGGAACTGGTAATGGAGTGTATCAGTCTAGTTTTTTATTTCTAGGCTTGCTTTTAGCACACATAGTACACCCTCTTACATATCCAGAAATTGTCTCATTCATTTTCAGCCAATAACAAAGTCTTTGCAGCTGTGCAACTGTTTTACTTACCCCCAAGTGACCTGATATCAGAGAAGTCTGTGCCTCTCTAATTATCTTCACTCTCTCTGTTTGTGGAATGTAGAGTTTCCCACAATGATACAAGAGTCGGTCCTTCACATGATAATCCAATTCTTCTAACTTTTTTCCTTGACTCAAAGTTGCATATACATCTTTAAAGTCTATATCTTGAGCATATTGTTCAATGTAGCTTTCATGTAGTACAAAATTATGCTTAAGTATAGTAGATGCATTTATAATGGGTGTAGATAACATGTCTGCAATTTGTTGTGTATGCCCTTTTTATATCTGATGACTAAATGAAACTGTTATAGAAAACCCATCCACTTGTAATGTCTTGATTGTTGCAACTTAGTTTGGGAGTGTAGATATTGAAGTGGTTGATGATCAATATGTATTACTGTCTCTTTTCCCATTAAGTAATGTTTCCACTTCTTCACACTCTGAACTCATGCATACAATTCTTTATCATATGTAGGGATAGTTAACTACTGCGCGATTAAAAGTCTCATAATGATAACATATGGGTTTACTGTGTTGTGTCAACACTGCTCCCATGGCATAGTCACTAGCATCTATTTGGATATCAAATGGTCTTTATAGATCCTGTAGTGCTAGTAGAGGTGTTGTACTAATCTTTTCTTTCAAGGTGTCGAAGGCTTTATGATGTTTTCCTCCCCATTGAAACACCTCGTTCAATCCTGTCAAAGCTTGTAAGGGAGCTGCAATTGAGGAAAAGTTAGAAATAAACTTCCTCCAATATTGTGCTGCTCCTAAGAAGCTTCTCACTTCTGTAACAAACTTGGGTTTAGGCCAGTTTACAATAACTACCACTTTAGAGGGATCTATTTTCAATTCACCATCCCCTACTATATGACCCAAATAATTTAGAGATGTTTTGCCAAATTCACATTTTGAGAGTTTAACATAAAGTTTTTCTCTTTTCAAAACATCTAATTCTGCTTAACATGCTTTAAGTGTTCTTCCCACATTTTACTAAAAGTCATAATGTCATCTAGATACACAATAATGAAATCATCAAGAAAAGGTCTAAGTACATTATTCATTAATCTCATGAAAGTAGCAGGGGCATTGGTCAAGCCAAAAGGCATAACTAGCCACTCATACAATCCCTTCTTTGTTTTGAAAGTACTCTTACATCCATCTTGCTTTGCAACTCTAACCTGATGGTATCCACTATGAAAATCCAACTTGGTGAAATAAACAACTTCCTTTAATTGATCTAAGAGATCATCTATGCAAGGAAGGGGATAATGATTTTTTATTGTTATCTTATTCAGTGCTCAGTAGTCAATGCACATTCTCCAAGAGCCGTCTTTCTTTCTCATCAAAACGATTGGTGACCCACATGGTGATGTGCTAGGCCTGATGAACCCCTTCTTGAGCAACTCCTACACCTGCTTCTTTATTTCAACATTCTCTAAAGCAAACAACCTGTACATTCCAATGTTAGCCTATTGAACATCTTGTTGCAAGATAATATCATGTACTATTTCCTTTTTGGGTGGCAGACCTTTAGGTTCCTGAAAGAGAACATCATACTCTAAAACAATATTTTCTATATCAGCTTGTTGCTTAGCATTACAGCGCTCAAATACATTGGCTTTATTAGGTTCCTTTTCCTTTACAACCATTAGTAAGAATTGTTTGCATGAATTTATCATTCTTTTCATCTGCCCTAAATTTATGAGAGTATAATTATTCTTGAGCTTATGAGCTCTTACAAAATATTCAATTCCATCTTTAACAAGTAGATACTTGTTCTCAGCTCTATAGAAAATAGCTTTTCTATCATACAAGTAAGGACTTCCTAAAAAAATTCCACATATATTCAAAGGAATTATGTCTAACTCAACCTCATCTACAAATGTTGACCCAAAAGAGAACTTGAGTTTGCATTGTCAAGTCACTTGTAGTTGTGCTTTATCATTCAACTATCCTAATGGGTATGGTTTCTTGTGAGGTGTAGTTGCTCATCCCAATTTATTTACAATTGCTTCAAAAATCAAATTTACTTGTGATCCACTATCAAACAAAGTATCAATCTTTCGATCTTTGGAAATAACTCAAATATGGAAAAGCTCATGTCTTTTTCTCTCATGTTCTTCATCAATAACAGATTAAGTAGAATTAATAGTAGATGCTTTAGAATTCTTACCTTTTATACATGTGGCTACAATGATTGTTTCATCTCCCGAGTCTGACCCCAAATCTTTCTGAATAGCTACAACAGTCTTCTTCTTTTTTCCGTTGGACTTCTTAGGTCTTAGCTATGGATGCAGAATCCAACAGTGCTCATCGTCATGCCCATCCTTTTTACAGTGAGTGCATGAAGCTTTGCCTTTCTGTGCAATGTTAGCCTTCCTTGCTTTCCACTTCTGCTTTCTTCTCTCCTTGCTCTTACTTGCAGTGGGTTGGGATGGTCCCTCAACTTCTAGATTTCCATTCTTTCCTCTAGCTTCTAGATGAGTAGCTTGTACAGATACCTCATCTATACTAGTGGGATTAAACATGATGATGGTATGCCTCATGTAGTTGTGTAGACCACCAATGTACTTCAAAAGAGTCTCTGGGGAGTCTAATGAGATCCCTAGAATTAATGCTCTCTTTCTAAATTCTTGAGTGTACCCTTGCACATTTTCCCCTTTCAATTGCCGAATATTTTGCCAACTCATCATGGCTTGTTGCATGTAGGCAAATGGATAGAACTACTTCTTAATTACATAAAAAAAGTCACTCCAGACAAAGATGGTATTACCATGTATTTTCATGTCATCTTGGGTTCTGCCTTCCCACTAAACCAAGGCAGTGCCTCCTAGGTGTAGGCTTGCCAACTGAAGTTTGCTCTTGTCTGAGTGGATGTTCTACACTCTGCAATACACATCAATTTGTCGAATCCAATTGTCCAACTTTTCAGCATTTAGCTCTCCATCATATATAGGCAAGTCAAATTTAACATCTAGCTTGATTAAAGATGCTTTCTTATTATGCACAGGGCTATTAGGAGGTGTGAGAAAGTTTTCCTCTTTCCTTTTTCCTTTTAAGTGGTCATGGGAATGAGATTCATCTTCTTCTTTGTCTTCTTTAGAACCTAATGAATCTTCACCCTTATGCTTTCTAAACTCCCTATACATTTCTTCTACCATAGACTTTATAGCTAGCAAATGCTTTATGAATTGAGGGTCTAGCCCCACAGAACCTTCCTCTCACATTGTCTTCCAAGGATAGACTCTCCCAATTTCAGGATTAGTTTCAACCAACTCTCCTTCTCTTAATTTGAGCTTTGATCTAGTGAGCATTCAACGGCTAAACCAACACAAGCTTATCTAACCTTACAGCCTAGAGCTCTGATACCACTTGATCTGATAATCACCTTATGAGTGACCTCAGCTAAAGATTTATTAGTTAAAGGTATTATAGACTCATATGTTGGTGTGTCTAAGTTATTTAAGCAACGGATCAATCAGATTGCAAATACATAGACACTAATGAAAATGGAAAACAACATAGAAATATAGTAAGCAAAGACAAAAACACAAGAAATTTAATAAGTTGTACACCCTATCCTCCAGGGTTTCATCTTCGGTCCACCTCTCAGTGGTGGCCTTCTTTTATTGTGTCTTGTAGCAGAGAATTACAATGCAGGAGCTCAATGTGAGTCTCCTGAAATAGAATTTGCTTGGCAAGGTGGTTCTTGGATGCCCCAAGCCACTAGAGTACACAAACTCTTTTCCTTACCAGCTCTATGACCTTCTGGTCTATAATGGAGAGACCCCGATGTGGTGCTCAATCCAGAAAGATCCTCTCTGGGATGGCTTGAATCCCTCAAGCCCTCTGGTGCTCGATGCTGCCTTTTGTCAGCTCGACCCTCTGTCTTCCATTCTGCTGTTGCTTCACTATCTTTCTTCTCTTTATTCTTCCCTTCTGTGTTCCGTCCTCCTCTCAGGGTTTTGGTTATCTTTCTGCTTTTACTTGTGCATGGCTTTAAGTCCATTCATACCCATGGTTGTTTGATTCCTCTTCCACTTCCTGTCGAATCACCTACTACGGCTTCACTTGGAGTTCCCTATTCGACGTCATCATCAAGCTCAGAGGGAGTGGCCACATGTCCTCCTACAGTTGCGCCAATTGGCTTCGTCGGTTCGGTTTTTATGTTATGTCGTGGAATGGGTGTTCTACCACCTTGGCAGTCAAATTGGACATCAAATCTTTAAAACTGTGGCTTAATCCCGTTAAGTAAACTTGACTCGGGATAGAGTCAAGGTTGACCAGGTTAAACAATTATGGTTTTGGGGCACATGGTATTGTGCACCCATAGTATTTTTCATATGTAATGGAGATTATAAAAGGTTGGAAGGACTTCATTGTAATGCAAGACCTGGAGGTGAGCGGTGAAGGCTCACTTGGTCGGATTGGCCACGATTTTTGCCAATGCTAATAAGATCTTATTAAGTTGGGGTTTTCCCCGATTTGGAGTTTTCCCCGATAAACATTTGCGTTTATGTGTTTATGGTTGTTGCTGGTTATTTTCTTTATATATATAATATATATATATATATATATATATATATATATATATATATATATATATATTCCTCTCCCATAATTATTTATGTTATGTAGTAATTTTCTTAACAATTTGTATCAGAGCCAGATATTGGCTTCAAAGGGATTCTTTGATGCCAGGGGTTTATAGTTCCTGATGAGATCAATGCAACCTTTTTTACAGATCTAGGTCTGAAAATAATGGTGGAACAATCGTATGCAGAAGAACCTCGAGCAGAATGTGCAGAAGATAGTGTCGTAACTGCCAAGGATCGCAGTGCATTTGCAATATTTACCGGTTTGGAACATGTGAATGAATTTTTTAGGATTCATGTGGCTATTTAGAGAAGGTTGAGAGACACCTTTGGTTAGCAGAAGAAAATTGTTCATGCGGCTTCGAAAATTGTTCGTTTTCTGCTACGTGAGGCCACTAGTGTTGGAATCTACAAGGTTCTTGTCGGGCTCATAGTTGGAGCAGTTTGATAGAAGTTTTTGAGCAAATCAAATTGAGAGAGGATGGATAAAAATCATAGCAACAATAAACTAAAAAAATAAAAAATAATGAAGTCAAAATTATTGCATGTAAATGGGCATACTACTGTAAGACCTGGTAAGGAATGTGTACCCCTCGGTGATCATTGGTAAAGTTTGGGTTAGACCTAGGTGATAGGGGAATGTCATGTTAACAATACCCCAGGTAAAAACTCTGAGGGGGGTAAGAGCTAGAGTGAGTGGGATTGTCTCACTTAGTAGGTTTGGCTGGAATTAGTCAAGGAACCCCAAGTCAAGTTTAAGGGGGGAATTGTTAGGTAAACTTGACACGGGATAGAGTCAAGGTTGACCAGGTTAAACAGTTATGGTTTTGGGGCACATGGTATTGTGCACCCATAGTATTTTTCCCATGGTATTATATGTAATGGAGCTTATAAAAGGCTCGAATGACTTCATTGTAATGTAAGAACTGGAGGTGAGCAGTGAAGGCTCACTTGGTCAGATTATCTAGGGTTTTGGCCAAGGATAATGAAATTTCATTATGGTTGGGTTTTTCCCCGAATTTGGGGGTTTCTTGGATAAACATGTGTGTTTATGTGTTGTGTTTATCACTAGTTATTTTTTATCTCAGTAAATCTCAATATTAATTTATTTTCTCTGAATAATTTCTTAACAAATCCCCCATCGATTTTGCTTCCCCCATCAGGTGCAATCTTAGCTATTAGATTTGGGACCTCCAGTTCCCATGCCATACACATGTTTTGCACGGTTGACTTGCTCGATTGTTAGCGCGTGATCAACGGTAGTTTTCTCTCTCCTCCGCTTCCCACGCGTCGATTGCTAAGTGGGATCGCTCTATTCTCGCCAATTTCGCTTACCGTTTGGGGGTGCCCCCAGTCAATACCATCGGTTTTCAGAGCGGGTCTTGCCTTTTAGCGCTTAGCCCTTTTTCCCACAGTTTTCCAACTCCTACATGACCAAGTTCTTCGGGATTCCCCATTTTGAGGGTTTTTGCCCAGCGATGTGATCAAAAACCTCCTCCTTTTCCGATCCGGGCCTCCCAGGGGATAAATTCACATCCCATGCAGTCTCCATGGGCCTCGGTTAGTGCGCTTTGATTGAAGTCCTCATCGTTCCACGCTGGTTTCCATTGCCACTGGTTTGGAGGTGTTTTTAATTGTTGTTTTAAATTCTTTGAAGTCTGGCCCGACCTGGTATAGCCATGGCTCTGTTAATCAATCTTTATGGATCCAATTTGGATCAGCAGCATTGAGTACAAAAGTAGAATTGGTGCATGGCTAAGACTTTGGCGAGCTATGGCATAGGTGGTTCATCCATTTGCATCATGGGGCTTTGAAGATAATGCAGCAGATACCTACAGGACTTTCCAAGGGTAAACTGGAGCAAGTTGACATATGCAAAGCTTGTACCTTCGGAAAGTACACAAAGTATTCCTTGCATGATTGAGACAGTCGAGCAAAGACTATCTTAGAGCAAGTTCATACGGATGTGTGTGGACCATTCTCGTCGGCATACAAAACAAAGCAAAGGTATTATTTGATTTTCATTAATGACTATTCTCGTAAATGTTGGATTTATTTCATGAAGAAGAAGGACAAGACGTTCACAAAGTTTTGTGAGTTCAAAGCTTTGGTCGAGAAAGAGTCAGGGAAGAATATCAAGGCCTTGAGAAGCAACAATGATGGAGAATATGTCTCTCAAGAGTTTAAGGACTTCTATGCAGCAGAAGGAATTAAATGAGCGTTTACGGCACCTCATAACCCACAGTAGAATGGGGTGGTTGAGAGGAAGAACATAACTATTGTAGGGGTAGCACGGGTGTGTTGCATGACCAAGGCCTACCACTTCACTTATGGGCAGAGGCATGCAACACAACGATCTATTTGCAGAATAGAAGCCTGCATCGCATACTTGGGATGAAGACATTAGAGGAAGCTTTCTCTGGTAAGAGACCAGATGTGGGTTACTTCAGGATCTTTGGCTCATTAGTATATTGCCATGTGAAAAAGGATGCATAAAATAAGCTTGAGCCGAGAGCAGAGTCAGGGATACTTGTGGATTACACTGATACACCTCATAACTATCGGGTGTACTTGCCTACTAGTCGAAGGACAGTGGTTTGTAGAGATCTCAAGTTTGATGAGAAGAAGGCCATGTGAGTTTTCCTTGAGAGGGAGCTCCAACTACGGGCTATGGAGGAATTTTTGTTTCCCAAGGAGGAGGAGCCTCAGACTGATACGAGGCAGCCACATGCAGAGGTTCCAAGAGTGGGGACATCCACTCAAGCAGAGTCTTCCATAAATGGATGAAAGCACACAAGAGAAGTTGACAGATTGTTGCAGGATGCGAGAGAGAATGTGGGAACACCATTTTCTCAGCACAGATAGAGGAGGTCACCTGAGATGTGCACTAGATACATGGCCCTTGATGGGGAATGTATTGAGACCAAGCCATCTTCCTTTGAGGAAGCAGTGCAATAGCCAAATTCGATTGGTGCTATGGTGGAGGAGTATGACTCCATAGTTCATAATAGTGTTTGGGATGTGGTTCCAAGTCTGGAGAACAAGTAATTTGTGAGTTCTTGTTGGCTTTACAAGGTAAAGCAAGCTACTGATGGTATTGTGGAGAAGTATAAGGAAATATTTGTTTCCCGTGGATTGTCACAGGTCGAGGGGATTGACTATGATGAGACTTTTTCTCATGTCGCAAGGTACTCATCTATCAGATCCATGTTGGTACTATCAGCACAGATGGGTTGGAAGATCCATCAGGTGGATGTGAAGACTGCATCCTCAATGGTGAGATTGAGGATGAGGTGTACATGATGCAGCCTAAAGGTTTTGAGACCTTTGATCATGAGTTGCATGTGTGCCGACTAAGGAGAGTGTTGTATGGGCTGAAGCAAGCACCTCATGCTTGGTACACCAGGATAGAAAACTACTTCACCAGGTTGGGCTTCAAAAAGAGTGAAGAGGATGCAAACCTGTACCACATCGTGGTGGAAGGTAAGATGTTGATCATCGTTCTTTATGTTGATGATCTCATATTGACTAGTGATGAATAGTTGGTCATGTCTTGCAAGGAGGACCTTGCAAGATAATTCGAGATAACGGACATGGGTCTCATGCATTACTTCCTTGGCATGGAAGTATGGCAGAAGGATGAGGAGTCGTTTCTATCTCAAGGCAAGTATGCCAACGAGATACTCAGGAGATTCCACATGGAGAAGTGCAAGCCCATGTAGACTCCTCTAGCATGTAACTAGAAGAAGAAGGATGCTAGTTCAGGGGAAGTAGTCGAAGCTACTGTGTACACATAGCTTGTGGGTTCACTAATGTACTTAGTGAACACATGACCAGATTTGTGCTATGAGGTGAACCAGCTGAGTCAAGCAATGGTTCAACCTACCAAGATGTTTTGGAAGGTAGAAAAACATGTATTGAGATACCTCAAAGGCACATATCAGTATGGATTATGGTACAGAAAGACAAAGGGAGTGAATCTACAGGGTTTCACTGATGCAGATTGGGCAAGGATTCCATCAAATCAGAAGAGCACATAAGGAGGGATTTTCAACCTTGGGTCAGCGTCAGTTTCTTGGTATAGTAGGATATAGAGGTCAGTTGCACTCAGCTCGATAGAGGTAGAATACATGGCTGTAAGTCAGGCAGCACGTGAGGCCATCTGGATGCATAAAATCCTAGTTGGTTTGCTTGATCAGAGGATGCATCCAACTGTGACCTATTGTGATAATCAGAGTTGTGTCAAACTCTCTGAGAATCCAGTATTTCATGACAAGTCCAAGCATATTGACATCTGGTATCATCATCTCAGATATTATGTGGCGAGAAGGATCATGCTGCTATAGTATATTTTGATAGAGGAGCAAGATGCTAACATTTTGACAAAGGCATTGTCAAAGTGTAAATTCGAGTTCCACAGAGACAGGATCGGGGTGGAAGATAATCTGTTTCTTGTTGAGAGGGAGTGTTGAAATATGGCAACAATAATATTCCAATTTTAACTTGTCCTTGAATTAAAATTGTGAATTAATATCAAATTTAGTCTTAAAACCTACTTGGAAATAATTAATTAACTTATTTCAAGCTAATTAGTTGGAGAAATTCAAGTTAGAAGTCTTTCTGAAGTCATGCAAGAGTTATCCCTTTGATTAAGGAGATAAGATTGAGTTATTCCTTAAATCAAGGAGATAAGATTGAGTTATATTTGAGTTGTAATTAGTTAACTTAGTTTACTGAGTTAAGTCCAGTTAAATTAGTTCTAAATTATTTGAGGAACTAATAGAGAGTTATCAGTCAGTTGATGCATGCATGCATGCAACTAGTGCTACTCAGTTAACTGAAGATTCTATCAACAAAAACTCATGCATGTCTATTATGAGAAAGACCCAGTTGATTTAAATGTCTAGGAAAATGTACTATCAGTTGCATATGTTTTCCTATAAAGGAAACTCATGCATGTAGAAGAGATTCATCCTTGAGGATCAGCGCAGTTTTGGAGGATCAACGTTCCACTTGGCTGAGAGTCTTCCACTTGATAATAGGAGGATCACCCAGGAACAACTGTGCAAGGAAGTAGGAGGCTTTGAGGGTAGAGGAGAAGGCTTTTGAGAAGTCTTGATTGCCTGTGAGCATCTGTGAGGATTGTACTGAGAGCTAGCTAGTTGTGAGAGCTAAGGCTTTGTATAATTCCTATGTATTTACACCTTGTCTGATAATACAGATAGTGGGGTTTTTAGTCAAGGCTCTCCCCGAAGTATTTTCATGTGTATTGTGCGTTGATTCTTCTTCTTCTAGTTATATTATTCAGCTCGATCTTTAAGCCTCCGCAAATTGAAATTAGAAGTAGGCTATAGTATTTTTCTTTGATTTATATTGCATTATTGGGTTAACCTACATCAAAATTTCTATAGCATTATGAGGACCTAAATAATTCTTCCAGCAACAAGATATCAGAGACAAACTCTTTACATATACTCAATTGTGTAACGAATTTATAAGTTTTCACAGAAATAAACATATGCATATAACTTAACAAACTTCAGAAACCATGTAGCAGAATTTTCCCAAATCGAAATAAGGCTAAGAGGGCTCTTCTCTGTCCCTAAAATATTTAAATACTTTAGAAGGATTAATTACATTCAAACTGTCAATTTAGCCACTGACTTATGAGACCCACGGCCTGGAAAATTCTAAATATAGTTCATTAGTAAAAATTATGGAGTGCGACAACACCAAAACAGTCCTTCACATAATTAAGCACACTGTAAATTCAAGCTAGGATTTTCGCCAGAGTAAACAAGTAACATAAACAACAAAGTGTCAAACATAGGAATCCGGGATGGTAGGTTTCCAACCTGTCAGAAATTGAGAAAATGTTAGTGCACATAATCGCCAGAGACCCAAAAGCTTAGCCAGGAAAGTACCTTGGCTATATAATAACATACTTTCAAAACCCAATTGCAAATATTATTAACTTCAATGGGAAATACCTGTATCATATCTAAAGATAACAAATAATTCGTGGGAAGAGCCAGACCTTACCTGAGTTCGGCAAGTTGCAACCAAAGGCCGTCCAACTACCTTACATACAACCCTTCACGGGGTTAGAAAATGCATGGGTAAGGAAAGAAAAGAATTGTAAGTATTTATTAGAAACAAAGACTTACCCTATTCACATCAATGATAGAAATCACCATTCCTCTGAGAGTCTGAGATGCGGGATGCCAAGCCTAGCCAACAAGAGCATGTATTAATGCTATGCATCAAAAAAACTCCCAAGAAGATACATAATATCACTCATAATAAAGAACTGAAATGGAAGAGAGTGAGGGTTCTGGATTTCCTCCCTACAGAGGATCAACAAACAGTGCCAGGGATCATGGAGGAAAAGATGAAGAACTAGCTGAGAAACTGAGAGCTGAAACATTGCAGAGTAGTTGAAACCCTCACCTCTAGTTTGCAAATGAGTTGCTCTTCGATGAGAGACGATGAGTGGGGTAGTTGGAAAAGCCCTAAAGCCTTCTCACCATCAGATCGCCTAGACCCAACCAATAGACAAGAGCCATACCACATGTTGTAGCTAGATCAAAATGATGGATAGATTCCAACAGTGTCGTTGCATGGGATCGAGTAGTGTGGAGACACGTACATATGGCATTTATTTCCAAGTCAAGTAATAGTCTAGATGGCTCGTGGAATGCCATGCGAGCCTTATTAGTATGGAAAAGAAGGCTAGGCCAACTGTGGGTAGTTAATGTAGAAATAAATTAGCAATACATGTGATAGAAACTTGCTCAGCCTCTATGGCATGATATATGGTTTTATTTAATGCATAGATAGATGTGTAATAATAATTTTTATTTTATTTTTATGTGCTATAGTTTTAGTTGTTGTTATAGGATATTACAAATTCAAAAGACATTCTCATAATAAATGTGGATCACAAAAGTCTAAGATCAAGAATTTTACTACACTCAAAAAAGAGGTATCGTAAATAAATAAAAATATAGATAAACCTGATGGTAACTAAATAAAACCTCTTTTTATACTTACTCCATAGGTATGGTAAATAAATAAAAATATAAATACATTAGAGGTATGGTAAATAAATAAAACATGTTTTTGTATTTACTCCTTAAACATCTCTATATTTACAAAATTTCAAAAAAATAAGTTTTATTTAGGTGAAGCCTATGGGATAAATACCATTGGCTAAATATCATGGGTGAAACACCATATTTATAAAAGAGATATGGTAAATAAATAAATATAAAAGAAGTATAACAAGGTATGGTAAATAAAAACAATATATTAAATATGATTATAAATCAACATCTCATTATATACGGAGTTTATGGGCCAAACACCATGTTAAATAAACAAAAATATAAATAAACCAATAGTATGGTAAATAAATAAACCTTATTTTTATATTTACAGGACACTCAAAAAATATGTTTTACTGAGGTGAAGCCCATGGGCCAAATACCATGTTAAATAAAAAAAATATAAATAAACCAAAGGTATAGTAAATAAATAAACCTTATTTTTATATTTACTCCATAATCCTCTTTATATTTACAAACACTCAAAAAATAGGTTTTACTTATGTGAAGCCCATGGGCCAAATTATTATCAATACCATGCAAAAAAACATTATTAACGCTAATATTAATAATAAAAGATTAATAGTATTACTATTATTAATATAATATTCATATTAATATATTATAATATTATATGTTAAATTTAATAACTTCGAATAATACAAATTAAATTTATTATATATATAATATATAATATATATATATATATATATATATATAAGTTTAGATATATACCGGATGAACAGAGACATAGAGTGATAGAGGTGGAGAGATAGGAAGAAATGGAGATAAAATGAAGGAGAGGGGAGAGGAGGAATGAAAAGAGAGAGGGAAAGGGGTGAGAGACGTAGAGAAGGGTAAGAGAGGGAGAGGGGGACATAAATATGGAGAGGGAGAGAGGGAGGGTGATACTGAGAGGATCAGAGGGAAAAGATATATATATATATATATATATCTAGAGAGAGAGAGAGAGAGATGGGGGAAGAGAGAGGGAGGTAGGAGAGAAAGGGAGAGAGAAAGGATGAGAAAGATGACTTGAGAGAGAGGAGGAGAGAGCGAGGAATAGAGAGATGCATTTGGAGGGGGAGAGGGAGGGAAGGAGAAAGGCATAGAGAGTGAGAAGTGGAGAGAATGAGGGAGTGACAAGGGAGACATGGTGAGAGAGTGTGTATGTTTAGGGGTGATATAAAGAGATAATGAAGGAGAGAGGGAGCGATGTAGTAACATAGGTGGAGAGAGACGGAGAGAGAGAGAGAGTGATGGGGGAAGAGAGATAGGGGATGGAGAGAAAGGGAGAGAGAGGAAGGATTAGAGAGAGGACTGGAGAGAGAAGAGGATAGTGATGGGGGAAGAGAGAGAGAGAGAGAGAGATGGGGAAGAGAGAGGGAGGTAGGAGATAAAGGGATAGAGAGGAAGGACGAGAGAGAGGAGGAGATAGAAATGGATAGAGAGATGGAGTTGGAGGGGTAGAGATGGAGGGAATAAGAAATACATAGAGAGTGAGAAATGGAGAGAGATATGGAGGGAAAAGGTAGATATGGAGAGAGAGTGTGTATGTTTGGGGGTGAGATACAGAGACAAAGAAGTAGATATGGAGAGAAGGGGGGAGAGATGGTGATCGAAGGAGAGATGGAGGGATATAATAATAGAGTTGGAGTGTGAAGAGAGAAAGAGAGAGAGAGTTGGCAGAGAAAGGAAGATACAAGATGTGAGAGAGTGGAGATATGGAAGGAAAGAGAGAAGAAGTTGGAAGGGGAGAGAGAAGAAGGTAAGAAGAAGGTCATAGAGGCAGAAAGGTAGAGAGAGAGAGAGAGTGATAACGAATATGGAGAGAGGGGGAGAGAGGAAAGCAGGAGGAAAGAGAGAGAGAAGCGATGGAGAGGAAGAGAAGGGGAAGAGAGAGAGAGAGAGAGAGAGAGAGAGAGAGAGAGAGATGGAGAGGATGATGAAGGGATAGACATATAGATTGGAGAAAGAGAGTTTATGTTTTGGGGGTGATATAGAGAGACAAAGGGGGATAGAGATATTGATAGAAGCTGAACAGAGGGAAGAAGATAGAGATGCACAGAGGGAGGGAGGTACAAAGATATTGATATATATGGAGTGAGAGAGTGTGTGTGTTTGTCGGGATGAGATAGAGATACAAAGAGGAGATGGAGAGAGATATAGATATAGATGGAGGGGGGAGAGAGGGAAGAATATTTCTTGCACTAGATTCATTTATTTTAGTGTAGATGGTGATTCCTAATCCTATTTGATTGCTTGCACTAGATGCAATGGTTTTAGTGTATATGTTGATTTCTAATGATATTTGATTGCTTCCACTAGATTCATTTATTTCAATGTAGATTATTTTTAATCCCATTTGATTGTTTGCACTAAATGTATTGATTTCAATGTAAATGGTTATTTCTAATCCTCTTTAATTGATTGCACTAGATGCATTGATTTCAATGTAGATGGTCATTTCTAATCCTATTTGATTGCTTGCACTAAATGCATTTATTTCAGTGTAGATGTTTTCTAATTGTATTTCCTCACTTTCAATAGATACATTGATTTGAGTGTAGATGTTGATTTCTAATCCTATTTAATTGTTTGCATTGGATGCATTGATTTGAATGTAGAAGTTGTTTCCTAATCTTATTTGATTGCTTGCATTAGATGCATTGATTTTAGTGTAGATGTTAATTTCTGATTTGATGTAATTGGATGCATGATGGTACATTAATTTTAAAGTGATTGCATTAAAAATGTGCATTTATTTTAGTGTAAGCACAAAAAAATATAGGCAATGTACATTGATTTTTTTGTCATACTAATTCAGCCTATTAATATTGGACAGCAAGAGATACAATGTATGATGTTTACTACAACAAATCGAGCTAAATATTTAAATGGTTTACGATTTCAACTATCATTTTCATATAATCAATATGAAAAGATGACAAGACTAACAAGGGTTACAATAAGAATAGTAGAAGAAAATAGTCTGAGATTGATCACAATGAAGACTATTTATAATTGACTACATTCATCTTAACTCCAGATCTATCAAGCACCTAGAGGGATCAAATCTCTCGAGTTGCAAACCTTTCCTCAAAATTTTCACACAAAAAATACGTTTTCACCTCGAAATATTTGATCCCTCTTGGCACTTATAGATCTCAAGTTAAGATGGATCTAGGCTAGTTTTAAGAGTTCACCTTTTAAAACTTACACAATTCAATTTCAAAAATTTTAATCTCTATATTTTATAAATTAAATATATATATTCTGTAGAGCTATTATTTTCATTTAAACACATATTCTTATAAAAAAACAAAACAAATATTTAATTAAAAAATAATATTTATTACTTATTATTAAAATAATGATTGTTAACTAAATATCCTCTTTTCTATTGAATGTTTGTGCATATATTTTTACACCACCTTTCTATATAGAATTTTTATGCAATAGCATAAATAAAACATATAAATAAGCCTTGATTCATCTGAATTCTGGATATAATAAATTTATAGAAGGATCAAATCGCTTTTCACTGTAAAAGTGGTTTGCACTTCGATAGAGAGATTTGACCTTTCTAGGTGCTTGGTAGATGTAGAGTTAAGATGGATTTAGGTAGGTTTAGTTATTAACCTTTAAATAATTCACATTATAAAAAAAAAATTGATTGAAAATACCATAAAAAACAATAAATTAGAAAATTTTATGTTTTTTTTTTTTTAATCAAATTATTGTATAAGTGAAAATTTTAAGCATTACATATCTACCAATATAACCTAGAAAACCCTCAACCCTCTTGACACGATTAATTGCAATCAAAATATTCAATATAATGATCAATCAAATTCTTAAAAAAAAAAAAAATTAAATTTTTATTTTTAGGCCGATAAGCCTTCTTTTGAATCAGTTTGACAGTCTACACTTTTACTTTTAATTTATATCTAACATATGTGCAAGGATTTTTAGGGCCACCCTTCTACTCTCCACTGACATGACATCTGTGCACATTTTCCTGATATTCATCATCTTCTTCATCCTTCAAATACTCGTCATGGCCTTCCTCGTTCAGTTACGGGAGGAATATGGCCTTCATCCTTCAGTTATGGATGGAACATGGCCTTATTTTTGTTACGGGCAGAGGGTTGTTATGTAGCTCAAACCTCACAGATTTTGGACCTATTTAACTCGCTCTGCTGATGCATTTTTGCAACTGGGGGAATTCTTCATTGAAGAGTTTTTGTTGAGAATATGGTGGCAACTACTTCTATGCCTATGCACTCACCACCTTCTCCATCCCCATCGGGTATCAAACTACTGACAGTGAACAGTCACCTGCACAATCTGGCCATCAATCTTCAGCATCCTTGTCACCTCTTCAGTCCACATCAGAGTCCAGTAGAATTAATGAATCCACCTTGCTTGGCATGTATTTCAACCAAGACTTTCAACCAAGACTATGGTTGTTTTGCTTGTGGCACTGATCATGGTTTCAGGATATATAATTGTGATCCTTTTGAAGTAACTTTCAGAAGAAATTTCAGAGGAGGAATTGGCATAGTTGAGATGCTATTCAGGAGCAATATTTTAGCCCTTGTCGGAGGTAGGAAAAATCCTCAGTACCCTCCTAATGAGGTCATGATATGGGATGATCATCAGAGTCGATGTATTGGTGAACTCACTTTTAGGTCCGAAGTTCGAGAAGTAAAATTAAGAAGAGATCGTATAGTTGTGGTTTTGGAACACAAGATTTATGTTTATAAATTTCAGGACCTGAAACTTCTTCATCAAATAGAGACTCTTGCTAATCCCAAAGGTCTTTTTGTTCTCTTTCATGCATCCAACAGTTGTGTTCTGGCATGCCCTAGTTTGCATCGGGGGCAGGTTCGTGTTGAACATTATGATTTGAAGACAACAAAGTTTATATCAACACATGATTCACACATTGCTTGCTTTGCTCTAACATTTGATGGACCTCTTCTTGCAACTGCGAGTACGAAAGGGACTCTTGTACGGATTTTTAACAATTTGGATGGAAGCCGCTTACAAGAGGTTGTATTTGGTGGACTTTCCATTATAAAGTTGTTAGTAAGTATGCCCTCATCTTTTAGTACCTTAGTTTTAGTCTTTGGTTCACTTGTGGCCGCTTGTGAATATTGCTCAAATGGGTAGTGACGTTATGTATTTTATTAGCAATATGTTTGATTTATAACACATCGGGAAAATTTAATCAAAATTTTTATTTTAGGTCTAAAGTTTAAACTATCCACAATCATAGAACTTGCCATAATTGAAAGAGTGAGGTCAGAAGGGGATAATGTGTAAGCCCTCATGATGTCCTGGGCATCAATCGTGTCTAGGTTCTCTATTAAAAGTGAAGGAGCTGTGAAAGAATAGTTGAAAGTTCAGTGTGATGTTGGTGATTAATGGTTTGTGGTTTGGCAAGATGCAAATTTGAAAATCAGGTTTTCATTCAATCTTGTAATTCTTACCGCTAAATAATGATTCTTTATGCAAAGTTTGTGTTTGGCAATATTCAACATAGTAAACAAATATCTCAGATTTTTAGGTTGATAGGCCTTCTTTTGAATTAGTTTGACCCTCTATACTTTCAATGTACGTCTGACGTCTGTGCACATATTTTTAGGTGTCTGACATCTGTGCACATATTTTTAG
Source organism: Pinus taeda (assembly GCA_000404065.3). Classification (NCBI taxonomy): domain Eukaryota; kingdom Viridiplantae; phylum Streptophyta; class Pinopsida; order Pinales; family Pinaceae; genus Pinus; species Pinus taeda. The sequence goes on along the minus strand of APFE031715598.1, from coordinate 133,898 downwards.
GGCCACCCTTCTGCTCTCCACTGACATCTGTGCACATTTCATGGTCTTCATCCTTCAGTTACTCGTCATGGCCTTCACCTTCAGTTACAGGAAAAATATGGCCTTCATCCTTCAGTTACGGGCAAAATATGGCCTTCATCCTTCAGTTACAGGTAGAACATGGCCTTCATTTATGTTATGGGCAACGGGTTGTTATGGGTGGAGAGCTCGAGAACCCTTGTCTTCATTGTTACAGGTAAACGCTATTCTAATAGTCTACTTTTTTATAGGTAAACGCTATGATGATATCTCTTTCACTATCAGAAGATATGTTAATCTATTTTTTATAGATTTATAGTGAAAAATCAAATATATTAAATCCCTGGAAATTTAGAAAATTTTTCAATATTTTTGCCAAATCTTTATAGTAAATATTTCTAGGATTACAAAGATTTAACAAAGTTTCTACATTCTACATTTTCAACAAAAATATGGTTCCTAAGGTTTTCTCTGATCTCATTTTACTGGGAAAGCGAAGTTGACCACAAACACTAGTTTGTGATTTCATTATACAGGAAACTTTGATCATATAGATTAGTTGGATAGTTCTTGTTTTGGGTATCTTAAATAACGAGAAATTTGTAGCTCAAACCTCACGGATTTTGGACATATTTGACTTGCTCTGCATTGGATTAGTGTTCATGAATGTTGAACAAAATTATATGCAGGGACCATATATAGCTGTGGAGTGGCCTACGGATTCATATTTTGCGTTGGCACCTAACCTTCGCCATGCCCGAGTGGCCTTGGCCCACTTCATGGACTTTCAATTTCCCTAGGAGCTCGACGCGCTGCAGAACTACATGAATGTATGTATATGTACAAAGAATCATCCTTGATCATGCAAAATCATTGTTGTTGATGAATATTCTCAATCCTTCAAAAAAAAAGTTGCCCACCCGTGTTACCGTGGGTTGTCAATAAAGTGTCTTACTCGCACAGATAATAAAGATCCTCATATGACGAGATATCGTTGTCTTAATGAAAGTGGTGTTTCATTTATCTGAGGGTAATGCAATTCAGAAATTGTGATTATTTCATACTCTCAAGTTGAATATTTGTGATTATTTCATCCTTCAGTTACTGGTGGAACTTGTCCTCCCCTACATTTCTGTTATGGGTGACTTTCATTTTTATTATGGGCCGAATACATATGATATACATATCTATAAATGCATTCTTTGTATCATTTTTCCAATTTTCATACTATTTTTCTAATTTAAAAAATCCATCGGCTTTTTTTGCATTTTTGGGCAATTGCTAGTATATTTATATTAATCTTTTTTTTTACTGCATTTTTTAAAATTATTTTATTTTATAAATATACTAAAGATATAAAGTACATTTTTAAATATATAATTATGATACGGTTTATGATTGATTTCCTGGCCCAAAGTCGCATTCTCTATTACTTCTCTGATTTCCCGAGATAAAATTTATTTAAAATCAACCCAATTTATCAAAAAATTAAAATGAAATTGACTAAAATCCACCACGAATTTATGTTTACAAGCATATTTATGTGTTCGTCTCTATATATCTAGTTTAAAGTAGTACCTTTTTGTTTCCAATCTCCACTCCTGCACTATGTTTACAATGGTGCATAATTATTTCAATGTGTATGACGGTTTAAATGGGCTTATGAAAAATGTAAACAACAACTAAAAGATTTCAAATAGTTATCTTTTCTTGTATGGCTTTTTTTCATTATAAGACATTTTCATTCATTCCCTACTATTTCATTTGTTTCAACCTTCGTCCATTTTATTTGATGGTTTCAATTAAAAACCTCAGATTCGTTTCGGATATCGTGATTCCATGCTGCCCCTATGTGTGTACTGCTATGACTAGATGCTATTGTGTTGTTATGCAAGAAAAATGTGAAACGGGATTTTCCCTCCGTTCAAGCTCGATCTCACTTTCGGTATTTACAACAGCGGATTCTTTAAATATGAATTTGTTCCAACTATCGCAGAGAATAATTTCTAGCTGTATTGTACTCTTATTCAAGAGATACTAATGATTCCATGGCTGTAAAATTGTTTCGATGGATGTATTGAATGGCTTTATGTATTGTGGACATAGAAATACAGTGAAGTCGTAATCATGATAATAGAGGCCATGCCAGTTGTTTCTGGTTTGGTTTTTTTAAATGCGTTTATGCATAACATGATTTCTAACCTATCACATCCTCTAATAATTTAAAATCGTTGAGAATATTTTCTTTGTAAATTATTGGTAGGGCTTCTAAGTTAGTAGAGTAACCAAGAGATACACAATATCAAAAGTACAATATATGCAAAAAGATTATGACTTCACCTCTTCATAATACCCAAAAAAACTAATGATGCCAGATATATGACAAAAATGCATAACGCAAGAAAGAACATGTTTAGTGCTAGCAAGATTATGTGAAATCAAATTAAAGATGATGATGCTTGTGGTATGTAGAATTATGAAGTCTTTTGCGACCAACCATGATACCCTCATGAAAATTCTCTGGGAATATATAGCCTTCCTCAACCTGAAGACCTCTATTCAATCGCATGTTAGTTTTCTCATTGAACTCCCTAAGAATATTCTCGAAGTACTTTTTCAACACCATGATTTAATCCATCAAGCATTGTAGAAGTAGAGCGTGTAATTTCCCCTACCTACTAGCCAATCGATCACCACTCTCAAGTCTCCAAAAATTTGAAAGGAAGATAATTTCATAGAAGCAACAAAAATTATAAGGCCCAAACAATAACTACCTCAGCCTTAGTGTGTAACATCCCTCGTGAAAAGTTAATGTTAGTAAATAGTAAAAGTAATTATGAACAAAGACTTTATTTGAAAAAGTATATATAACTCTGTTATTAATTTTATGTTAATTAAAAACAATTGTGTTAGTACTATTTGAACTGAGCTTATGATTAATCATGGTTAGTAACTGTGGAATCAGTTACAATGGAACCCTAACTACCTTCAGGAGGTAGTTGAGACCCCAGAGGAAAAAGGGGGATTGCCAAGTCTGATTAGGATCACATGGCAGAGAAAAAAAGGAAAATGTTCATGCTATGTCTGGTTAGGATCAGATGGCATAAGAGGAAAGGGATTTTCCTGCGTATGCTATGTCTGGTTAGGATCAGATAACGTTTACTGGCGAGACCAGTGTAATTGCAGTCGAGAGGACCTGCAAGTGCTTGGGGGTGGAAGGTCAAAGAAGAACTCTTCCTACGGACGGGTGGATTGGCAAGCATTACAAGTAGGTTTGCAGAGAAGCAGGTACGACTTATAATGCATACATCTACTGAAATATTCCTGGTATTATTCTGTGTAGAGAAAAATAGAAATAAATGAAAGACATCTAACTGTTCCTTTTTAATAGAAAACAAGAAAGAAACTAGCTTCCGTATTATAGACAGAGTATGAAACAACATGCATTCGATAGGGAGAGAATATGAAAATTCCATACGAAAGAGCTTGCATTCCATACTCGAAATAAGAACATAAACATAAATAAATAGCTCAATCATTTCAGCGATAGCAGAAAGTCATTAATAAAGAACGCTGTGGTAAACCCTGGATTTATGTTCAAGAATCGAGAAAAAGAACCTAGATAGCTTTGTGCACAGAGAATCGAAACATAATTTATTTATATGTTCTTTGCTAAAGACTGTAGTATATATGTAACATTATGACATACATCACAAGACGAACCCAGCGTGGTCATCCAACTAACCGAACTCATGACAAAATGCGAAATATATCATAAAATAAAACAGTGTTGTTATACGTAGAACCCCTGGTCCAGTAGCCCGTAAGGAAAACTCAAAGAGGGTTAACAGAACCGGAATTCCATCATAACAGTCCTATATTACCATATAGATGTTATGCGAGAGCTGAATAAAAAGAATATACATTCGCTATTCATAACATAATCAATAAGAATGGACGCCGAGGGCAGAGCAATGGTAACCAGGGTTACATGCTCCCTCAGCCAGTTCTAGTCGGCAAAACCCCGATTTGGTAAACCATTCTAGCAGGAGCTTGCACTCAGCTAATGGAGGCATCCAAGTCGGAATCGAATGGCAAACATATTACCCATCTAAACTGAAGTAAAAACAATAGGAATTCGGTAACGATATAGATTTATATTAAAAACACCGAACAGTAAATTTGTAACAGTTCAATGAAAGCAAATGACCAGACGACCATGATACAAACCCTATATTTTAACAAGATTAGACCGATCAAACCCCCTCAGACAGAGATAGAGTTTAATAAAATAACCATGGTCTGCGTTCCAAAAAGGGTACCAGTACATATCTGAAACGACAAATTACATATGATAAATAAGTCACGGCTATATAGACAAACTAATAAAGATGGGCCTCTTAACAGAGGAGTCCGGTTAATAAAGACTAAAAACCAAATGCCTTCAGGGAAGACCCTGAACTTGTGCAGGGGACAGACCCAAGATTTACTGCCCGGTATCCCTGCCAAGGGAATGGAAGAAACTCAGCCTTTGTCTAAACAAAACCCTGTATACATGGCTGTGATAAGTGTTTGATACTTACCTAACAATGGGCGAGGCAGCTAATAGAGGAACCCTTGCTCCTTATGGCGAATCGATGCACCACCTGTACAGAACATTAGCCGTGTTAGCAACAGGAAAAACCCTGGCGTAAACCCATGAAAGAATGCAAGGAGCAGAGAAATAAAAACATTAATACTCACCATAAGTCGAACCTGGTGTCGTGTAAACCTGAATGCCGATAACTTCAAAGAGTGATGAGGCCGAGCCGATTGGCAGGAGCGGCATGTCTAAGGCTAAAGGGCGTTGTAGTCGAATGCAGAAGAAATGTCGACAGAGTCAAGACTACAGTGTTGTGGCGATGCAGAATCAAGGAAATGAGAATTAAGGTCACCCGGAAGAACAAACAGACACATAATAGCTCCATAGTATTACCGGTTCGTGTCATGGATCATAACCCTTGATCTGCAGTAAATCACTGGTATTCGTTTGATTGTCGGTGACCCTTGGTGAGCTTCGGGCGCAAAATTGGCAAGCCCGAGGAGTCAGGACCGTAGACCTTAGAGTTCAGGGCGCACATGGCAGCTTGCCATCTGCCCTTCATCTCTACAAATGGATGACAGGAAATCCTCCAACTGGATCGAGGATATAAACGCCGGACAGTCTATCAACCTCGATATCTCGGGATGTGGAAACCAGAGTTTTATAGTTGAGTTGATAAATATGCCATTAACACTGACAGTGCCAATTGTGCGACTAACGGGTTCTCAGGTTAACATTATAAATATATGTGTCACCCTTACAGTGTTTATATGTACACGTAGACAGTCAACGCATGAATATACCGTGAACTCTCAATTGATATCTATTGAATACATTTCTTATGTTTGTAGCGTAATTGGAATTGTGTTAATAAATCAATGATTATGATTAAGGTAACCATTCGTATGTAATTATGAATATAGGAACCATATGTAAAAGGAGTTAATATTGCTGTAAAAAAAAATATTTGTTGGAAGTGTGACAAATTGGTATTAGAGCCCAAGGTTTACAACTCTGTGACCTTTGGGAAAATTTCAAAATTACAGTAACATAAATATGAATAGTATCATGATAAAAGTTCAGAATACGCTAAAGATAAATTATATCTGTTAATGAGTTATTCTTAAGCAGGTAGTAGCAGAATGAGGAGAGCAAATAGTGCTCCTTATGGAAATCTGGAACCACCTGACAACATGGGACAACCTCAGGGAAATCCTGAGCTTTGGGTACAATTGGGAGCAGCAGGCCGCAATGATGACTCAATGCTAATGAGGACAGTTCAAAAGCTAAAGGATGAAATGGCCCGGCTGCGTGTGGATAACGCAAGATTAAATGTAGAACAGGAGAGGATTCTAAAAAGCTTATCCGATAAGCAACATCAACAGCAGTCACATCCGAGACCCAAACAGCCACGGGTAACAGATGAACAGAGCTATCATACTGAACAAGAAGAAGCAGAGGACAGAGCGGAGACGCGAGGAGAGAAGTCTGTCAATGCTTCTGAATACCAAACCCCAAAAAGACCCCAGATGGAACTACAAGGGGAGTTTCGGAAGATTAAACCACCTCATTTCGATGGGGAATCAGAAGAAGCTGTAGAGGCATGGCTAAGTAATATGAATAAGTATTTTCAAGTGTATGAATATGATCATCATCTTAAGGCAAGGCTGGCTATATTCCAGCTGCAGGCCAAAGCCACGCTATGGTGGGAGGAGGTCAAGATGGTGCGGGGAGTGAGTGAACAAGATGTGACCTGGGAAATGTTTCAAAGATATTTCAAGGAGAAGTATCTGACAGAACGCTTTTATGATGAAAAAGCGCGAGAATTTCATGATCTGCGGCTTGGATAGCAGACCATTGATGAGTTTGTAACTAAATTCACATCCCTGCTTCGTTACGTGCCCTATATTCGTGAGGAGAAGGCTAAGGTACAAAGATTTGTTAGTAGCCTACCTCTGACAATGCGAGAAAGGATAGAGTTCGATAATCTGAAGACGATGGATGAAGCAATTCGGAAGGCAAGATTGTGTTATCAGCAAAACAAATCAAAAGGAGAAAATTCTGGGAAGCGTTGGACAGATAAGTGGGGCAGTAAAATACCTATGGGAAGTAAGGGAGGATGCAGCAGTTTTCAAAAAGGATTCTCGAAAGGAGCCAATACTAAAAATCCAACTAAAAATCAGAACAGATTCAGGCCTCCTGCAGAATCCAAATATAGTGAACAGCAAGTTAGATTGGACAATGAAGGCTCAGCTCGGCCACCTGTTCAGTGTTGGGGTTGTGGTGGACCCTATTATGTTAGAAACTGCCCTCATCGGAAGGACATCGATCAGTTGTCCCAGATCTATGAAGCTTCAACAGTAGGAGATGTGGCTCGATCTATGCCCAGAATAAATGCAGCACTGGAGGATCGACAAGCTGATTACCAACCAACAATGATAGAGTTTGAAGGTAAGATCTTTGATCGAACTATTTCTATTTTAGTAGATCCAGGAGCTACTTTAAGCTGTATAAGTCCCAAAGTTGTGGAAAGCTGTGGTTTGCAAACTACTAAATTTAAAAGCCCTTGGCTAGTACAGTTGGCCACTGGGGCCAAAAGACGAGTACTAACTAAAGTCAGCAACTGTCCATTAAGGTTAGCTAGCCAAACAATAATAATTGAATTAAACGTACTCCCTCTTGGTTCCTATGATGTACTAATAGGAATGGACTGGTTGGAACGATGATGGTCTGTAATTAATTTTAAAACAAAAACAATCTCTTACTGAGATGAACTAGGTGTGGGAAAGGAGATTCAAGGCATCCAGAAACCAATGCAGATTCGGCCGATCACGGCCTCACAGCTGGTTAAGTGTATCCGGAAGAAGTGCCAGATTTATGCAGTACAAGTGGGGTTCGCAGATTCTGTGGATAAGGTTGCAACTGTTAAAAATATACCAGTAGTGCAAGATTTTGCAGATGTATTTCCTGAAGAAATTCCGGGGCTGGCGCCCAAAAGGGATTTAGACTTCACCATTGAGCTAATACTCGGAGCATCCCCAGTGTCCCGAGCACCCTATCGGATGAGTGTGCCGGAGTTAACTGAGTTAAAAATGCAGCTGCAAGAGCTGCTGGAAAAGAAGTATATCCGCCCCAGTGTCTCTCCTTGGGGAGCTCCTGTGCTATTTGTGAGGAAGAAAGATCGGACTCTGCGAATGTGCATAGACTATAAACAGCTGAATAAACTAACAGTTAAAAACAAATATCCACTACCCCGCATTGACGAGCTGTTTGATCAGGTAAAGGGGGCGACAATCTTCTCAAAGATCGATTTAAGATCGGGTTACCATCAAATCAGAATCAAAGATGAGGACATAGCCAAGACAGCTTTTCGTACTCGTTACAGACACTATGAGTTTGTGGTACTGCCTTTTGGATTAACTAATGCACCTGCAACATTCATGTGTTTGATGAATAGTGTATTTCATCAGTACCTAGACAAATTTGTATTGATCTTCATTGATGATATACTTATATACTCCCGGAATATCAAGGAGCATGAGGAACATTTGAGGATAGTGTTACAGACATTACGGGAGCATCAGTTATATGGAAAATTCAGCAAATGTGATTTTTATAAAGAACAGATCCAGTATTTGGGCCACATTATTACGAAGGAAGGTATAGTTGTGGACCCCGAAAAGATTAAAACTATAATGGAATGGCCTACACCCAAGGATGTAGCAGATATTCGATCCTTCATGGGGCTGGCTCGATATTACCGGCGGTTTGTAGAAGGTTTTTCTAGAGTTGCCTACCCTATTACCTCCTTGCAAAAGAAGGGAAAAGTGTTTAAATGGACAGCAAACTGTCAACGGAGTTTCGAATAGCTCAAACATTTACTTACCACAGCAACTGTGTTGTGTGTGGCAGATCCCGAAAAGGAGTATGTAGTTTGCACAGATGCCAATAAGGAGGGTGTGGGTGGAGTGCTAATGCAGGAAGGTAAAGTGATTGCCTATGAATCCAGAAAGTTAAAAGAACATGAGCAGAAATATTCTTCCTATGATCTGGAATTAACGGCTGTGATCCATGCCTTGAAGATGTGGCGCCATTATTTGGTAGGGAGGAAATTTCTGTTAATGACGGATCACCACAGCTTGACTAGTTACTTTAGTCAACCCACTTTAAACGCAAGACAAGCAAGATGGGTGGAATTTTTGGGAAATTTCGATTTCGAAATTAAACACTTAAAGGGAAAGGAGAACAAAGTAGCTGATGCAGTGAGCCGAAAAGTGCATTGCATTTATGAGATTGGTATTAGTCAAGGATGGTCCACCCTTGACAAAGAGATTGAGGAGGCTGCAGCGCAAGATCAGATTTATTTGCAAAAGAAACATTTGGTGCAGAATTCAGATACCCGTTCAAAACAACAAGGTTACACCTTGAATGCAGCCGGAATTTTGTGTTATCAAAAGAAGATTTATATACCCAATCAGAGCAGTATTAAAGAAAAGATTTTGGATGAAAATCATAGAAGTCCTTATGCAGGACATCCTGGTTACCAGAAATTAATCACCTCGCTAAGGAAGGAGTATTACTGGCCAGGCATGAAGAAGGATGTTATAGAATATCTGGCGCACTGTTTGGAGTGTCAACAGGTGAAGGCTGAACATTAGCACCCTGCAGGATTACTACAGCCAATACCCATACCAGAATGGAAATGGGAGACCATAACCATGGACTTTATCACCGGTTTGCCGAAATCCAAAAAGAACAATGATTCTATAATGGTGGTAGTGGATAAACTCAGCAATTCAGCTTACTTTATACTGGTTCAATCCACTTATCGTGCAGCTCAAATCGCAAACATTTTTATGCAAAATATATTTAAACTTCATGGGCTGCCGAAAGTAATAATATCTGATCGCGATGTTAAGTTTACCTCAGCTTTTTGGAGGACTTTATTTTAAGGTCTAGGAACTCAATTGAGCTTCAGCACTGCATATCATCCGCAAACTGACGGACAGACTGAGCGATTGAATCAAGTAGTGGAGGACATGTTGAGGTCTTATGTGATGCAGCAACCTACGCGATGGGAGGAGTATTTACACCTAGTGGAATTCGCCTATAACAATGGCTATCACTCATCCTTGAAGATGAGCCCATTCGAAGTACTTTACGGCCGGAAATGCCGCACACCCTCCAGTTGGGGTGGACCGGAGGACAAATTCTTGCTGGGTCCTGAGATGTTGGAAGAAATGGAAGTTATGGTGAAAAAAGTTCGAGCTAATCTAAAGACGGCACAAGACAGGCAGAAGAATTTTGCAGATCGGAAGAGGACATTTAAAGAGTACCAAGTGGGTGAACATGTGTACATCAGAATTCGAGATAGAAAAAGTACCCTCCAATGGAATGCTTGTGCCAAATTGGCACCGCATTTTTGTGGACCATTCCAAATTCTGGCACGAGTAGGGCCAGTAGCTTATCAGCTAGCCCTACCCAGCCATATTCGAGTTCATAATGTCTTCCATGTATCAGTTTTAAAGAGATATGTGTATGATCCTAGGCATATAATAAGTTGGCAGGACATTCAGGTAGGAAGACTGTTATATAATGTAGACTGAAATAGAATACTAGTAAGCAGCTGATCTGATTGTCATGTGTTTCAGGTGGAACCGAAAGGAGAGTTCCTGGTCGAACCAGTGAACATATTAGATCGGAGAAGAGTCGAGCTGCGGAAAAAGGTCATCAGCTAGGTTAAAGTGCAGTGGCAGCACTTTGGGCCCGAAGAGGCCACCTGGGAGGATGAACAAATGATGAGGGATACTTATCCCAGAATGTTTTTGGATGAATAGCAACATCAGGATGATGTAGACTTTTAGGAGGGGGAGATGTAACATCCCTTGTGAAAAATTAATGTTAGTAAATAGTAAAAGTAATTATGAACAAAGACTTTATTTGAAAAAGTATATATAACTCTGTTATTAATTTTATGTTAATTAAAAACAATTGTGTTAGTACTATTTTAATTGAGCTTATGATTAATCATGGTTAGTAACTGTGGAATCAGTTACAATGGAACCCTAACTACCTTCAGGAGGTAGTTGAGACCCCAGAGGAAAAAGGGGGATTGCCAAGTCTGGTTAGGATCAGATGGCAGAGAAAAAAAGGAAAATGTTCATGCTATGTCTGGTTAGGATCAGATGGCATAAGAGGAAAGGGATTTTCCTGTGTACGCTATGTCTGGTTAGGATCAGATAGCGTTTACTGGCGAGACCAATGTAATTGCAGTCGAGAGGACCTGCAAGTGCTTGGGGGTGGAAGGTCAAAGAAGAACTCTTCCTACAGACGGGTGGATTGGCAAGCATTACAAGTAGGTTTGCAGAGAAGCAGGTACGACTTATAATGCATACATCTACTGAAATATTCCTGGTATTATTCTGTGTAGAGAAAAATAGAAATAGATGAAAGACATCTAACTGTTCCTTTTTAATAGAAAACAAGAAAGTAACTAGCTTCCGTATTATAGACAGAGTATGAAATAACATGCATTCGACAGGGAGAGAATATGAAAATTCCATACGAAAGAGCTTACATTCCATACTCGAAATAAGAACATAAACATAAATAAATAGCTCAATCATTTTAGCGACAGCAGAAAGTCATTAATAAAGAACGCTGTGGTAAACCCTGGATTTATGTTCAAGAATCGAGAAAAAGAACGTAGATAGCTTTGTGCACAGAGAATCGAAACATAATTTATTTATATGTTCTTTACTAAAGACTGTAGTATATATGTAACATTATGACATACATCACAAGACGAACCCGGCATGGTCATCCAACTAACCGAACTCATGACAAAATGTGAAATATATCATAAAATAAAACAGTGGTGTTATACGTAGAACCCCTGGTCCAGTAGCCCGTAAGGAAAACTCAAAGAGGGTTAGCAAAACCGGAATTCCATCATAACAGTCCTATATTACCATATAGATGTTATGCGAGAGCTGAATAAAAAGAATATACATTCGCTATTCATAACATAATCAATAAGAATGGATGCCGAGGGCAGAGCAATGGTAACCAGGGTTACATGCTCCCTCAACCAGTTCTAGCTGGCAAAACCCCGATTTGGTAAACCATTCTAGCAGGAGCTTGCACTCAGCTAATGGAGGCATCCAAGTCGGAATCGAATGGCAAACATATTACCCATCTAAACTGAAGTAAAAACAATAGGAATTTGGTAACGATATAGATTTATATTAAAAACACCGAACAGTAAATTTGTAACAGTTCAATGAAAGCAAATGACCAGACGGGCGTGATACAAACCCTATATTTTAACAAGATTAGACCGATCAAACCCTCTCAGACAGAGACAGAATTTAATAAAATAACCATGGTCTGCGTTCCAAAAAGGGTACCAATACATATCTGAAACGAAAAATTACATATGATAAATAAGTCACGACTATATAGACAAACTAATAAAGATGGGCCTCTTAACAGAGGAGTCCGGTTAACAAAGACTAAAAACCAAATGCCTTCAGGGAAGACCCTGAGCTTGTGCAGGGGACAGACCCGAGATTTACTGCCCGGTATCCCTGCCAAGGGAATGAAAGAAACTCATCCTTTGTCTAAACAAAACCCTGTATACATGGCTGTGATAAGTGTTCGATACTTACCTAACAATGGGCGAGGCAGCTAATAGAGGAACCCTTGCTCCTTATGGCGAATCGATGCACCACATGTACAGAATATTAGCCGTGTTAGCAACAGGAAAAACCTTGGCGTAAACCCATGAAAGAATGCAAGGAGCAGAGAAATAAAAACATTAATACTCACCATAAGTCGAACCTGGTGTCGTGTAAACCTGAATGCCGATAACTTCAAAGAGTGATGAGGCCAAGCCGAATGGCAGGAGCGGCATGTCTGAGGCTAAAGGGCGTTGCAGTCGAATGCAGAAGAAATGTCGACAGAGTCAAGACTACAGTGCTATGGCGATGCAGAATCAAGGAAATGAGAATTAAGGTCACCCGGAAGAACAAACAGACACATAATAGCTCCATAGTATTACCGGTTCGTGGCATGGATCATAACCCTCGATCTGCAGTAAATCACTGGTATTCGTTTGATTTCCGGTGACCCTTGGTGAGCTTTGGGCGCAAAATTGGCAAGCCCGAGGAGTCGGGACCGTAGACCTTAGAATTCAGGGCGCACATGGCATCTTGCCATCTGCCCTTCATCTCTACAAATGGACGACGGGAAATCCTCCAACTGGATCGAGGATATAAACGCCGGACAGTCTATCAACCTCGATATCTCGGGATATGGAAACTGGAGTTTTACAGTTGAGTTCATAAATATGCCATTAACACTGACAGTGCCAATTGTGCGACTAACGGGTTCCCGGGTTAACATTATAAATATATGTGTCACCCTTACAGTGTTTATACAGTCTAGTAGACTAGCATAAATTTGAAAGACCCTCTATTCAAAATCCACTAGTCCACACATGTGTCCAGATAGTGAATCAGACTGAGCTTAGATATATTAAGGGTGCAACCCACCTCAAGCCATAGAGTTATAGAAAAACAACATGAGAAGAAAGATGATCAATAGACTCTTGACCTTGGATACATAGGGTGTAGATATTTGGGCCAATGTACCTGTGATGAATGAATTTATTCCAAGTAAGTATCTTGTTGTGTAAAGTCAACCATAAGAAACACCTAAGCTTGGGCAGTATCAGTTACTCCCAAATAAGACTCATCCACCTCTTAACATCTGAATGAAAGGACTAGCCATTTATAAATTTGTATGCAATTCGAGTTGTGACATGTCCAAAGGCAACGTTCCCATGCAAAATAATCACGTCCACCTCTTGCTTTAAAAATATGCCACTAGAATATAATTTAGAGACAAACCCTACCCACTCAAATGCCACAGTACCCTGGAGACCCAAGTCAGCCAAGGAGCACCATGTGACAAAAATCAGTCAGTTTCATCATGTACATAGACATGGCCTAACTTGTAAATTTGATGAACATTCAAAAGAGTAGTCATCTTTGGAGATAATTTGTAATAATATTCCCCGCTAATGAAGGGTTTTGTCCCCGCAAATATTCTCTCCACAGCCAACTTTCCAAGTGATAATTCTCCTGATCCATTTCAAGGAGCCTAACATTCCTCTCCAAAAGTATGACCCCCATTTAGAATTGGGATGCCTGCTAGACCAAAACCATTCCGTGTAAGATTAGCTTTTTATATTTATCCATAATAATTTTACTCCATAGGGCATAACCATTCAATATCCTCCGTAAGATTTTACATGCAAGGGACAAACCAAAGTGATGTAGATTCCTAAAACCCCACCCATAAGAACTTTTAGGCCTAGATAGCAGCTCCAAATTAACCAAGTGTAACCCTTAGTTTTTCTTCTGTCCTACCCACAAAAATTTAAAGAAAGTATGTCTAAGTCTCCTTAAGACAGATTTTATAACTTTTTATATTAAAAACCAATAAACAAGTATACCTTCAAGAATAGACTTCAACAAGGTCATTCTCTAGCATATGGAAAGCCATTTATTACACCATCATTAATATGCCACTCAATTCAATCCAGAAACCAATTCCAATCCCACAACTAATAGAAATTGGGGTTCAAATGATAACCAAGATAAGAAAACCCCAGCTCCAATTGGGAAACTTTGTAGGGGAGGATTTTAGTCATGGAATCACATAAATCAATAGAAACATTGTGTTAATAAAAGGATGATTTCGTCAAATTAATTAGCATACCATATGTTTTGCAAAACATTGAGAAAATATCATGAAGTCCCTCCTTTCCTCAATCGTATAATCACCAAAGATTAATACATCATCAACAAATACTAAATGTGTAAGGGAAATATGTTTAGAAATTTTGATACCTCTAATGACACCACGGGCTTTATCCTTTGCAATCATTTTACTAGTCCTTTAATAACCAATAGAAATGAGAGAGGCCACAGAGGACATCCCTGTCCAAGGAAACAAGATGCAGGGAAGAAAGTCATGGGTGTGCCATTAACGTGAACTGTTAAATTTGCAGAGCTAACACATCTCATAACCTAGTTTGTGACCCGCCAATCAAGACTAGACTGTAGAAGAGGTAGCCTCTAATAGTCCCAATTCACCCCATCATACACCTTTACCAAGTCCATATTTAATATCATAGCTCTGTGGTTTTTTACTTTGATCATATGGATGGCTTCTTGCGCCACCCCCACAACATCATGTATAATGTTTTCTCGTAGAAACCCAAATTGTTCATAAGATATAGAAATAGCAAGGACATCTTTCACTCTATTAGCCACAACCTTGTAGATCACCTTGTATATCAATTTATAAAGAGAAATAAGGAAGAAATATTCAAACAATTATGGTTTATAAAACCTTGGAATTAAGGCTAGAAAAGTAGAACTCAAGGCTCTCGAAACCTTACTAGTAGTACAATCTTCCTCCACTACATCAAGCATGTCCTAAGCAGAGATATCAAAAATAGATAAGTAGAAATCCATAGGCCACCTATCTGGCCTTGGGCCCTTATCTTTGGAAAATGACTTAAGTACATACCCCAATTCATCCATAGTAACAAGAGCACCAATCTTAACCAAGGCCTCATTTGAGAAAAGTTGAGGAATATGCTACCACACCTTGAGTTGTTCCAACAATGAAAACTCACCCTAGTCTCCAAAATCATCCTTCCCAACGACTTGTTGGGAACATATATTCACACCATTCGAATCCCATAAAATCCCAGATAATTTTTTTGTTATCCCTGTCAGGAAAAATTATGAAAACACTTGTTGTTTCCATCACTACTTTTAACCCAGATTGCATGACTTCTTAACCAACATCTCTCTTCCTCTTCCTCCAATAGCTAAGCCATCTATTCAGCCAAGCAACATAAATCCTTTTTTATACTTTCAAGAAAACCTACAGGGAAGAAGGACAATTGGAAATAATTAATTGCTTCTTCAATAGACTCCAATTCCCTTGTATGCTCATAGAGAAGGGTACCAATCCATTTCTTGACATGCAACTTTAAATTAGAAAACTTTAGTTGTCATTGATCCATTGTTGTTAAGCAACGTTGGGGATGACGTTGATCCCAAACAGATCTAACCAGAGCATGTAAAAAATATTCTTTTAGCCAAGTATGACATATTTTAAAAGGGGATCTAGGACACAAAACACTGAAATCAAATTGAGGATAGATGGGATGATGATCGAATATAACCCCAAAGAAAATCCATGAATGATAATTGTCAATCCTAGAAGGTAAAGGTTCATAAATGAGGAACATGTCAAGTATTTTAGCAACCCCACAAGGACCTTCATGATCATTACACTAGGTAGCTCCCATAGGGATAGGTTGTGGATCAACAAGATTAGCTTCCAAAATTATCTGGGAAATGAAATCTAAAAAGGGCTCTATTAGAGTAGATAGACCCTATATTTTCATAACCAACAATGTAAAATTTAGATGACCCGTAAAGATAAGGTACCCATTTAGCTCTTAGCGGAGATGCTTTTTTGCATTTTGAGCCCTTATTCTTAGATTTTGGTAATGTTAGACACCTAATCGTCACGTTGTGATTTAGGTTATTGTATGTTAAGGTAATTACTTATTGAAATTTTAGAATACCCAAGAATTAAAGCCAAAGTTCTATATATATTTATATGTAAATTATATACATCCTTCTTTGAAATCAAAAAATTTCTATATAAATATATATGTACATTATATACATCCTTCTTTGAAATCAATTAATATACCATTGCATTTGGTTTTTAGTTGTGTATCTTACAACTCCTAAGGTCTGAAAGGCTTCAACGGTAAACGATAGTGAGACCCCGATATCGTTACCCTGTATACAGATTTATATGCAGAATGCCAGCACAAGTGAAGTGTCGTATTCGTGGTTCAAAGGAGACTGAATATTCCATCAAAGTTTGAGACGCTCTCCATTCCTATGAGACATTGGTTAGGCTTTGATTTCTGTGAGGATGAACTTATTCATCTAGCAAATTGAATTTTACTGATACGATGCGGTAGTAAAGTTGACCTGACAGTTTGAAGGTCTCCATTGTTTTGAGAAGTCGGTTAAGTTTCGATAGTTTTGAGGATGAACTTAGTCAACCGATAAATTGAATTTCACTGATGAGATGAATCATGTAAAATATATTCTTTTAAATATTATTTTATTTTTGGACAACTTTCCCTTCTTTATATGTCCTCAACAATTATGCTTCCAATTATATCAGTGGCTACAACTTAAGCGAAATCTTATTACCTAAACGTGGATGGCTATAGAAGGAATACCAAAGATCTAAAAAGAGAACTAATGTGATTGTGCAGTTTAAATGTTATTGAGAAATAGAGAAAACTTATTGGTAAATGTTGCTTCCAATTATATCAATGGCTACAACTTAAGCTAAAGGCTATTACCTAAACGTGGATGTCTATAGAAGGGATGCCAAAGATCTAAAAATGGTGAGATTGTGCTAGTTTAAATGTTTACTGAAAAATCAGAGAAAAATTATTGGGAAATGTTACTAGTACATTCGTGTTGGTAACATTTAAACTAGCACATTAGTACTATCATTCCCAGTAACTTTTCTCTAGGAGTTTTCTCAACATCGACGACTTATGCATAGCCAAACCTGAGTTCCAGACGTCGTGTTATGTTGCAGGTCAGAACGTTCAACCACATTCAGCTCAAAGACTCGTCATCTATTCTCCAAGGCAAGGATCTTCACAAAGTCCTGCGTCAACGATGAGCATGACCAATTCACAGGTTATTATTTCAACCACATTTATCGACATATACAGAAGGATCTTCACAGGCTCCTTCATCAAGTTCCTGCATCAATGGGGAACATAACCAATTCATCGATAGAGTGTTGCACTACAAAGTTCACAATGCCACCAGGGGTGTATTGAAACGATTTGTATTGCTAGCTATCATCTGGAAGAAAAATTCTGCAAGTTGACAATGCTACTCGGGTTATCGAAACGATTCGTATTGCCAGTTATCATCTGGCATACAGACTCCACCGAAATTTAGATGATGGATGAGGCTACCGGTCACACAGGTTAACCAAATGAAACCATTAGATTCCAATCAGCTTTACACATTGTGAAATAAATAATACTTAAATTGATAATGTTATTATTTCATTTGAAACGGAAAAGCCGTTAAAATATGTTCCATAATGAAATTATGTATTATACGAAGCCTTGAAACCATATATTGTTCATTCTTTTATTAACTATCACAAGGTTGATATATGAAGGTTGATATCTGTGGAAAACATATATCAATCACATGTAGAACTTTAGTAAATGTGTTTGAAAAACTCAGATAAACTTTAATGATATAGATTTAGGTGATGGATGAGGCTAGTGGTCACACAGGTTAATCAAATGAAACCATTAGATTCCAATCAGCTTAACAAATGGTGAAATAAATAATACTTATGTTATTATCTCATTTGAAATTGAAAAGCCGTTAAAATATTTTCCATAGATTATGTATTATACTAAGCCTTGAAAAATCATATACAGTTCATTTTTTTATTAAACTATTATTCGGTTGATATATGTGGAAAACTCGTATCAATCACATCTATAATTTTAGGGTTGGAAAAACTCAGATAATGATATAGATTTAATATTAATTTAATATTTTAAATTTTTATTGTAATATATTATATATATATTATTTATATTTTATTTTTTATTATTTAAAAGAAATTATTATATTTTAGGTTAGATTTTATATTTTTATGATTCATAATAATTTTGATTTTATTTTAATTAATATTACTATTATTCTTTTAATGTTAATTTAATTTTATAATATTATTAATTAATTACATTAATATAATGAATGATGGATTCCAAATTAGAATTCAAATCAATAATAATAAATATTTTAATAAATAATAAGTAATTAATAATTAATTAATTAATATTATTAAAACTATAAAATCATTTTCAAGTCTCTCTAGCAGAATACGTTGAGGATGGGCTCTTTCCCAAATCTCACACTTCATCCGGTTGGTTGTACCCTATGCGAGGGGATGAGACATGCTAAAAAACTCGAGTGAGCTTAAGGTTGGCGTGGCTCAGATGCAGTGCTATCCCCTCGTGACTTTGATAGACTAGATACCCCTAAGTTGTGGCTTCTCATCAGATAGTGAAGCCTAGAAAATCACAAACAACTTGAAAAACAAAAAAAAAACTATTATTATTTTTATTGTTAATTAATTAAGCAAAATAATTATTAACATGTAGTAAAAAAATAATATTTAAAAAATAATTCGAATTATTTTCATATCATACATAAGATTATATATTTGCCGAAGTCTTCAGATCAAATCTTGTCATTTCATTTATTAAAAAAATCAAAATTACCCATGTCCAATGACAATATACTCAAATCCTTTTACTTAAATACAAAATTTATTGTATTTTTATACAAAAAGTAATTAAAAATTCCATCAAATTTATTAAAAACAAAAAATGGAAATGACCCAAATGTACAATAAATTTTCGTGTCCAAACCTATATATAAAGTAAAATGTGGGATATATGAGTTCAAAGGCAAATTAGTGATACCTAATAACACTATTTGCAAACAAGTTATAAAGAATCACACGATAATACAAGCAATATACTACATATTATTGCATCAAGCCACGAAGAAAAGTTTCATCATATCCCGCGAAATACTACGGTGCACCATAAATCTCATATTCTCCACGATCCCGTATAGTGATAGCTTCTTTAACTTTACCCAGAATAAGGCATCCAAAAGTAACAATTATTTAGTCAGCTGCCCGCCTTGCAGTAATGAGCAGCCTACATAGATCTCAAGTCAATAATCAATAAAAATGAGAAGCTAGCACACTCTAGCACGGAGCTTTGATTTCGTAGCAGCTTGACCCGTTCAATTCTTCTCACCGGATTGAGCTATAGGTACGACATGCCCGGCCACAAACTGTAATACATTGAATACTAAAATACAACGTGACGATGGTATTTGCTGATAATATGGCACAACATGGGAAGTTCTTAGTTGGGCCTTGAATCCGAACAAGTTATATCATTTGATTTTTTTTTAACTCGGAGGGTTTGAATTTGAACAAGTCTTCTTATTTTCTTTTTAACGTAGAATGGTTAGAATAGGGAGATTTGCATTGAATAGGTATATTTGCATTTGTTATTAAGAAAATTTTGGATGAGTTAGTTAGGCCGTGTCTTTCACCAGAAATGTGACAAAGATTGGCATGGAATAGATATGTAGATTTGTATTTGTTCTTAAGGAAATTTGGGATGAATTAGTAAAACTGTTACTATACTCTTGAGCTAAAACATCCTCTCCCCAGTTTCGTTAAACTTGATAAATACATGAAACATTTCAATATATTTAATATATACTCTCGATCCTAAAACGTCATGTATCACCAGCCTCGTTAAACGTGACAAATACATGGAACATTTCACTATATATTTAGTCTATGTCATAGTAGAAGATAATAATGGGCGTTCAAATTAATGGTAGAAATATAAGCAGTAGTCTATAACCCGACTTTTTGAAAGCCTTTCTGGCGGATTTTTCCAGTCAAAATCCGGCATCAATTTATTGGAATCCTAAGTTTGATAGCTAGTTTCTGCACAATCAATGGCTCCCAGGGGTTTTTCAGGGCACTGAATCCAAATATGCAGTTAAAAAACCATTTTAACTGCTTAAAAATCAAGATTTAACCTCATTTATTCCGCCGGATTCCGTCACCGAAATCTCCAAAAAATCGCATTATAGACAACTCCGAAATATAACAGCTTTGATAAACTCTTCAAACTAATCACACGCTATAATATAAAATAATCTACTAAACCTAAGTCAACCAAAACATGCATCTTTAATTTGGATGACAGAGAACAAGAATATGTGACATGTTTTAAAAAAATTATAGAAACCACACCTCCACGTTATATCTCTATACAAAGTCGTAGTGTTCTCAACCAAAATATTTCAAAATCAGCTCAAGTACGCAGGAATGACAGAGATGAGAGAAGTTGAGAACCCGACAACTCCTAAGGATTTGTGTTGCCACCATGAGTGTCTATTTAATTTCGATGAAAGAGGAGGGTATAAGAATCTGTGACGTATATTTGAGAAACCACGTTCTATCTTTGGTATAAAGCAATAGTTTTTTAATATATTTGATTTAATATATTTGATACAAGCTGGATGTTTTATTTTTTATTTTTGGTCAACGATAGGACAACCCGATAACTTTTCGTGAGAAAAACCGTGTAGTAGGTTTAACATATATATTGAAGAGAGCTGACATGATTCACGGACACATATTCGGTATATAAATCTATAAATACTTAGCTTCACATACATGATTCTCACGTATTCAGTAACGAACTTGACTCTGTTATCTCTCAACTCAGGATTTCGAGTACTAGTTCTGTGAAGGATCTACCCCCTGCTGTCATCCAAGGTGAGAATTTCCGTGCCAATAGATAATCTTTCAGGCTTTGTCATTGAGTGTTTTGGGTTTTATATTTATAAGAAAATTAATCATCGAAATAACTTCATTTTCTCGTGTTAGGGAGGTGAAATGGCAAAGGCTCTGTGCCGTAAGGCTGCCCTCTTTACCGTATTATTTTGTGCCTTAGCTAGGGCTGCATTAGGTGACAACCTTGCAGTGGGCTATTACAAAAATATTTGTCCAGCGGCGGAACCCATTGTGTTGGCGGTGGTTAAAAGCGCATTCCATAGCTCTCCTGAAATAGCCGCTAAGCTTATACGGTTGCATTTCCACGATTGTTTTGTCAGGGTCGGTATCTGAGTTACTTTTTATAATGTACTACTCTCAGTTATTACAGTGTAAATGAATAATGTTTTTGAAATATGGATTTGGATCTCCTTCACTTTCAGGGATGCGATGGCTCCGTTCTCATCGACTCCATTTCCGGCCAGTTCGTAGCGGAGAAAGACTCTCCAGCTAACAACCCGAGTCTCGGAGGATTCAACGTGATTGACAACGCGAAAACACTATTAGAGAAGATCTGCCCAAAGAAGGTGTCCTGTGCAGATATAGTCGCATTTGCGGCTAGAGATAGCGCATTTCTGGTATTCGTCTTAAACATCATACACATCACGACTATTAAATTAATTATAGCATACCATCACAACAATGCTCAATGCTTACTAATAATGCATCGGAACTGATTGTAGGCATCGCCCATTCGATATCCCCTCTGGTGGGACGTTCCGGCTGGAAGAAAGGATGGAAATATTTCACTAGCTTCCAATATTCCGGGAAATCTGCCTCCACCTACCTTCAATGTAACCCAGCTAACTCAGATATTTGCAACCAAAGGTCTATCCCAGGACGAGATGGTTACATTGTCAGGTATATTCTGGCACCTGCAAATCATTAACATGTCAACGCCAGTAGATGGTAATAATGGTTGTGTAATAATAGTAGAGTATAATCATGTTTGTGTTGTTTGGGAGAATGCAGGAGCACACACAATTGGTGTTTCTCACTGCACTTCTTTCGTGAGTAGGGTCTACAATTTCAACGGCACGAATACCACCGACCCGTCCCTTGATCCCTCGTATGCTCAGAAACTGAAGCAAAAGTGTCCCCAAGGCAGCCCCAACAACGCCAACACGACCGTGGTCATGGATCCTGAAACGCCATTCATCCTAGACAACTTGTATTACAACGACGTTATAGCTAAACGTGGTTTGTTTACATCCGATGCAACTCTGCTTACAAATCCAAACACCAAATCCAGTGTCTTGGGAAACTCGGGGTCTTGTAACCTGGTCGCGTGGCAGAAAAAGTTTGCTGCTGCAATGATAAAAATGGGAGAGATTAGCGTATTGACTGGCACCCAGGGAGGAGTCCACGCCAACTGTAGAGTTGCCAACAGTTAATCGGATTGAAAAATTTAATTTCGTTTGCGTGAGTTTTGGAATATTATTTCAATTGGATATGCGCTTGCGCTTCTCCATAATAAATTATATGTACTTCTCTCACCGCGTCTATGAACTGTTATGTTCTTACAATAAAATAATAAATTATCTGAAGTTTTCTTCTCTAGATTTTGGCTTACGAAACGAGGTGGCAAATTGAATTCCTGTAGTGTTGGATATCATATTCATTTACTTCAAACCACATTGGAAGCTCGTTCAAATTCGATAACTAATATGGTTTAATAAAATCGAAATTTCTGTTGGAGAATTAATCCCAACTACCACGTTAAATATACTGAACTTTGCCAAAGTAGATTTTGTATGGAGGCTTCGGATTTTGGTTTGCATGCTGAAAGACGAATTAAATTAAGTTTTCAGTAGGAATACGAGTTTTCCATTCTGTAGCATATTTTCTTAATGGAGAAGGAATGTATATTTAATCAAGGGTTGGTAAAAACCTATCGGTAAGCATTCACTACACAACTCTTATTTGTATTCGGCCGTAAGTGTTTTCTATATAATTGTTCATCTAGTGGCTTAATGTTTTGCTTTGTAATATGTATTAATGACTCAAAATTGTATGTTTTGATAAATAGGTAAGTAAAAGTCATTTGCAGTAAAGGATATAAATAAGTGGAGAAAATCGTGAAGCAAACACGGTTTCATAGAGAGTTCAACTTGTGGTGAAGTGTAAATCATCCTAGGAAATTCTATTTACTTGGTGAAGGAGTTGCATCCTCCATGTGAATGCATTTCATGCATTAAGAATTATAATACAAAGTTTTATTTTGTTGCTCCAAATTTTTACTTTGTTTTACTTCTAGTGTGCCTCAATTATTTGTGTTTTAAACTCCTGCCTAGTTGGGATTTGATCTCAGGAGCTGAAGTGTTGAGGGAATGGGATTTGATATGGGCAATTGAAGTGTTGAGGGAAGGGAATGGGATTTGATCTCAGCAACTGAAGTGTTGAGGGAAAGACTCTCATCTGCCCCTAAAAATATTTCATGTCCCTAGGAGTTAAAAGGTTGTTTTGAAGGCAGCATCATGCACAAGCTTGACTAATCTTTCAGATACCTCAATTTAATGGGAAAAATTATGATTATTGGGTTATAACAATGAAGGCATGGAAAAAATTATGATTATTGGGCTATAACAATAAAGGCTCTATTTTCTTCTCAAGACATTTGGGATCTGTGCCGAATGGTTTTCATGTCTCAGAGTTAAAAGGTTGTTTTGAAAGCATGTTTTCGAAATGTATTTACGAGCAAGGAGAAAGTTTTTTTTACAGTGAAAAATGGCAACATCAAGCACAAGCTTGACTAATCTTCGCATCAAGCACAAGCTTTACTAATCTTCAGATACCTCGATTTAATGGGAAAAATTATGATTATTAAGCTATAATAATGAAGCCTTTGTTTCCTTCTCAAGATATTTGGGATTTGATGGAGAATGGTTTTCAAGAACTAGATGCAGCAGCATACAATGGGCCTTGTCACAAGTAGAAAATGGTTTGATGAGGGACAACAAGAAGAAGGGTTCAAAAGCCTTCTTTTATATTTTTCAAGCATTTCACAAAAGTATTTTCCCAAGGATTGCAACAGCAACAAAGTCCAAGCAAGCATGGGCCACCCTCTAGATAGCCTACCAAGGCATGGAAAAAGTTAAGAAAATAAAGCTACAAATGCGAAGAACAGATTTTGAGACAATTTGTATGAAAGAGTATGAGAATGTAGACTCATTTTTTACACATTTAATTGGACTGGTTACTCAATTCAGGTCTCATGGTGAGACACTTGAATAAAGGAGAATAGTTGAGAAAGTTTTGAGAAGTCTGCCAGTAAGATTTGGTGTCATTGTTGTCGTTGTAGAAGAGACAAAGGACCTCTCATAGTTTTCAGCGGATGAGCTTCATACATCAATGGTTTCTCATGAACATAGATTGAATAGAGAAACAAACTCCTCATTGGAGCATGTCTTCAAGATACAAGTTTCATTTGGTCAAGGTAGAGGCAGAGGAAGATCAAATGCTAAAGGAAGAGGAAGAAGCCCACAAAGAGGTGGAAGAGGCAGCCCTTCAAACTCAAGTCGAGGAGGTAGCAATCAAAATCCATGTCAAGGCCCAAGCCAAAATCAAGCACAACGTTAGAGGTATGATAAATCTCAAGATCAATGTCATTATTGTAAGAAGTATGGTCATTATGCAAATGAAAGTAGAAAGAAGCAATATGACATAAGTAACAAACCAATTATAAATTTCACAAAGGAAAACCAGAACCAAGATAGCATGTTTTTAGCTTGTAATGTAGCACAAGAAAAACAAAGTCATGTATGGTTTCTAGATGCAGAGTGCAACAACCACATTACAAGGAACATAGAAATATTTTCCAATCTAGATGAGAGTGTGAAATCTGAAGTGAAATTAGGGACTGATAGAAAAGTCTCTGTCATGGGCAAAGGAAGAGTCAATCATGCAAAAGGGCTATAATGTTTTTTTCAAAAATGATGAGTGCACAATTTTGGATAAGTCTTCAAGTAGACAAGTGATTGCAAAAGTTCAGATGACAAGAAATAGAATATTTCCCCTAAATATAAAATCATATTTGAAGGAAGAAGGTGCCCAAGCACAAATATCAAGGAATTCACAAGAGGATGAAAGAAAAGTTGCAGCTGTTACACAAGTAAACTTTCAGGCAGAGGTCAAAGATGAAAATGGGTTATGACATTTGAGATTTGGTCATCTCAACTTTGGAGGTTTGAATTTGCTGCATAGGAAAGGCATGGTGAAGGGATTTCCACTCATAGAAAAACTAAACAACCTATGTGAAGGATGCATCTTGGGAAAACAACATAGAGAGACATTTCCAGTAGTAAATTCAATAACGACAAAGCCACCTTTGGATATTGTCTAATCACATTTATGTGGACCAATGCAGACACCATCAATTGGGGGTCGCTATTATTTTTCGACCTTCATAGATGACTACCCAAGGAAGACATGGGTCTACTTCCTAAAATAGAAAAGTAAACTGTTTGAACTCTTTCGACAATAAAAAGCTCTTGTTCAGAAGTAAAGTGGACACTACATCAAAGTCCTAAGGATTGACAGAGGTGGTCAATACATCTCAAATTATTTCCTACGTTTGTGCAGCAAACATGGAATGCACAAGTAATTTACATCAAGTTATACACCTAAGAAAAATGGTGTCACGGGAAAAAAAATAGGACCATTATGGATATGGGAAGGAGTATGTTGAAGGTAAATCATTTATAAACCCCCCCCCACCGCCCCCTCCATGGTCCACCCAAGAAACCATCCAACCAAGGAAAACATGTGATGAGACAAGTCACTATAAGGGATTCAATCTGCTTGGTAACCTTAAGGAAATGGAATCAATGGAACAAATCAAACAAACCCATCCACATCAACAACAACACCCCTAGGAGACATGTCAGCCACTCAGACATCCTGCCCTTGGGTCCCACTGATGTTTTAGGCCTTTTAACTCAAATTCACTCTCATGGTATAGGCATGACAACATCTAACGCCCCAATGTTTCTCTCATAGGCCTATGTGCCAGTCAATATAGACTTTTCTCAGTAGACTTGTGCCAGCGACCTCGAGATTTGACCCAATTTTCTAGCCCAGAATCCCAACCTCTGCTCAAAACTTGCTACAACCTTTGGAATCCATCAAAGACATTATGAAAATGCTGATAATTCAAAAATCAACCTCAAGACTAGGGTTGAGTATCCCCAACCAGGACTCACATTTTGTCAAACACTTGGCATTAATGCAACCTATAAGTCTAGGACTCAAGATAGAGCATAAATGATTGAAATGACTTATGGAACATAACCAGAAGGATCATCTCCTTCTCCATTGAACTATTATATCATCATTTAGGTCTTGTATCCATCCATTTAACCATTACAAGTAAATACATGAAATAATTGTGACATGAACCAATCATTTAACCATGCTCCCAACATAAAACCATATAAATATCAACGATATGAAAACCATTAAATCCACATATAAACCAATGAAAAAGTGAGAGAACTTAGCTTTTATTAATCATAAGAAAATCTGACTAGGTTGGGGACTTCCATGTACCACCCGACAATAGACATGGCTGAACCAAATAATTTTTTCAGCTAGCCGCCCTCGTGCCATTTCCAAGCATGAATGTGGGATCTCACAGAACAAACAAGGTAATCCAGAAGTTAAATCACCTCCAGCCTCATGAAACCGTGATCACACCAAAAACAGTGCTTCAATCACAACTGTACCAAATTTAGAATTCCATCTGGAATCCATCACTATCCTTGAGTAATTTTATATCTCCCTGTCTCTCAAGCTTTATTGCAATCCAATCTCGGATCATTAGACCCTAAACCGAGACATGTGTCTTGGGCTTTACCGCAATCCAAACTCAGGTCACTAGGCCCTAAACCGATACCTCTCCCTTAGGCTTTACCATGTATCCTGCCAAAACTAGTCAATGTATTCCTAGGCCTTTTGGAATGAAACTTGAGACCACATCCACCCCAGATTCCCAAATCCATCTTGAAAGCTAAAGCTGAAAACTGAGATAAATTTCCCAACATACCATGGCATCTGGAAAAATCCAAGTCTAGGCTAACAACCAATATCATAACTTGGAAAAACCATGTAACCAACAACAAGAGAACCATACACCAACATGCAAAGCCATGCATGTGCAAACCAACTAGGAAATCTCACGTGCAAAAGGTTACCTATAGGTATTCTTGTTGAAGCTTCCTGATCCTACTTTCCTTCCTTGATCCATGCTTTCTTTGCTTTCCCTTTTCTTTGTTTTCCTTTCTTGCTCCAAAGATAGAGCACTCCAAGAAAACTCTATGTGACCAAGAGTGTTAGAGAGAGAGAGAGAATAATGAGATAGCTTCAAACTTGAAGTGGCAAAAGGTTATCCATTGATCCTCATAAGAATTTTTATTAATGAGCCCTCTATTTTCTTCATTTTCCATTATTTCGCTTCAATTTCCTCCTCACATGCAACATGTGACCTTTTACCTTCCTCTTCTCCTAATTTTCGTTATTTTCATAAATAAATGTGCCAAAAATGTCATTTTTCCTTTTAATGTCTTTGCTTTACCCTTTGCCAATTTTCCTTAGCCAAAAAACACATCTAGTTATGCCCACTAGGAAATCTTTGCCCAACATTCAGCTTGGAATAAGGGTCCCTTACCCATGGTCTTATTTTTCCTTTATTAACGTTTATTACATCAAATTTTCCCCAGGGTTGCTTGTTGGGCGAAAATATTGTCATTTAATAATTTCCCAATCATTAATTGTCAACCCAAGGATTTCGTAGAATTACAAGGCACATGGATAATATATGCAGAATTGAAGTAAATTAACCTAATCTAATGCTTGAAATTGAAGCACACGACTGAATTCAAACATGCTACAAAAATTGAATTGCATAAATTAAATTAATCTAGAAATATGAAATTTTCATAAAAGAAAAACAAAATGTCAAAAAAAACAAAGGAAAAACAGCAAAAACAAACACATGTGAGCTCACATTAATAATAAAGAAATCTCACTCTATTACATCACAATGACTTACAATCCTCTCTAACCATAACTGACTCAAATAGAGAGAGAGCACTCATATTTATACATGAGTTTCTTTGAAAAGGAGATAAGGAACTCATAAATATAGCTCCACTTTTCTCTCAACCAATTTCCATAATTAAAAAATATGATCCCTTCAAATCCTCACACAAATCTTGGATGGGATATCCATATCCTCGTGGTCTTCTCCTTGAAATGGGCTTGAATGACTATCTCCTCAAATCTCTTTGAATAATCCTTTATTGAAATATTCCTACACATTACAAAGCTCACACAAATATATATATATATATAATATATATATATATATATATATATATATATATATATATAATATATATATATATATCTATATATCTATATATATATATATATATATACTATATAATATATATATATGAGAATATATTAATTTTCTAATAACTTTATCACAAATTCTCTTAAAATGCATGAAAATAAATAAATTGGAAAATAATAAGGAAATGCATATTTAACATGGAAATTGTATGATAAATGGTCAATGGAGAAATATAATATGGAAAAATGTGAGGAATAACAGAAGGAAAGAGGATAAGAATATGACAATTCATAGACTCAACATTCCCCCCAAATAAACTTGTTGCATGTCCTGATGCAACATTGCATGAATTTTCTTGTAGGCTTTTGTCTTCTTAACTTTGGCTTTCATGTATTTTTAACAATAAATTATTCCATGATGTGAAGTACATGAGTAGAAGCTACTAATTCTTATGATTGGTTCTTGTGTGTCAACCATGAATATGACAAATGTTGGTTCTTGTGTTAACAACATTTATTTCGTTTAGTTTGTTTGATGCAATAATATTTTAAGCCTACTTGCACTAGAAATCATAAGTTTTGAATGTACATAGGAAATATATTTTCTTCATATTTGTGAATCATGCCAATATATATATCAATGTTTTTGAAACAAAGTGTAATTGGAAGAGACATGTTGGTCAATGGTAAAGAAGATGGAATTATGAGATGGTAATGAATATAGTCCCCCCGACCCCAACTGAAGATGTGTTATATTTAAGAAAGAAAGGAAATGGAACATGGTGAGGGAGTTTTTAAAATTCATTAAT
The DNA here is from genome assembly GCA_000404065.3 of Pinus taeda. NCBI lineage: Eukaryota > Viridiplantae > Streptophyta > Pinopsida > Pinales > Pinaceae > Pinus > Pinus taeda. The sequence continues at coordinate 104,528 of APFE031715598.1, read as the reverse complement.
TTCTAGAAATTGAGGAATCATATGTTTAATGACTAAAAATAACATAACTCCACTTACCCAAAAATTTGATGAACTATACAATAGGAACGTGGTTGATTCTATCGCTGGATCACAAAAAATGTGGTTATTGCTGTTATAGATCACAGATCAAAAGATGAAGTCTGAAAGTGGAACTGTGGCACTCTCATATGGTTGGAAACGTATTGATTCAACTATGATGGAGTCATGAAAAGTATATAGTCTTCACTTGCTACAAAACTCGATGGTACAATTATAGTCATGCAAATAAATGTGTTGATGTTGAGCATGAAGAGATTTCATTGGATTACCAGCCATTAATAAATGTCGTTAACCAATGCAAGGAAAGCTCACCATTAATGTCAATGAGTGCCAAGGTATCTAAGTACATCTTGTGAAGTGTGAATAGATGAGTTGACGTTGAGCCACTTGCAAGATCCAACAATCAAGGGACATTGATCTATTCCCATGATTGACAACAAGAGAACTTGTCATTAAGGCATACAAGACTCAAGGTACTAATAATGACTCTAGTCTCTATCCTAGATAAAGTGTTGAGGTTGATGGGTCAAGACTTGTTGAAAGGTGGTCCTTAAGGAATCCCACATTAGCTAACGTGAGTTCGTACAAAATGATTGGTAAGACTATAGATAAACAATCTCACGGTCAAATAGTTTTTATGGCAAGGGAAACAAGGTAGTGTAGAGAGTTGGATGGTTTTATTCATAAGGCAAAAAGATGAACTGAAAGGAAGGAAAAAATGTATGTGACTCAGAAAATTAGACATGTATGAATTCTTGATGGGTAAGGTAATGAATCAGTAGACTCCAATATGCATGACGAATGAGCTTTGGAGGAGAAATGTGGTTAAACATATCATGACACAAAAGGTTTATGTGTAGCGGCAAATGTCATTAAATATGTAATTAAGAATTAGCTCCTCCAAGCTTTAACGATGCATGTTTTATTATGATTTCTCGAGATCACATCTACATGAATTTGGATTATCTGCACACCTATAAAATCTTAGTACAAATCCTGCATGAACACTGTGAGAGATTTTGAAAGACATAAAATGCATGAATGAGTATGAATGCTAGCAACCAAATAAAATAAAATGAATTTTTTTACCTATTTCCTTTGTGCACAAGTTCCTTTGAAGTGACTCCAAGAAGCAAGTTAACATAAATTGTTTTCAAGAGTTATGAAATGTCCACTTGCGAAATATTTTTATTTTATCTTATTTTATTTTATTTTTAAGTTTTTTTTATTTGTTTTAAATTTTTAAATTTTAATTTTTTTTATTTTTTACACAACCCGTTAGTAAGCATGAAATGAAAACAATCAATCAAGTGAGGAAAATGTTGGTTGACCATTGGATATCCATCTATAATTATGGAGACGAATTCTGATATTCATTGACCCATTGTTCTCATTGGTTGTCACATGATGAATGAGCATAAGCAGGTTGAGTCAGCAAGAAAGGGTGTGTATGGCAAGTAGTTAGGTGGGCTTGCTAATTAGTATTTGGACCAGTCAAATTCATGGTGTCAAGTCAGCTTGGAGGTAAGTTTTCCATCGACTAGTCATTTAAAACATGATTGTGCATCAATTTCCTTGGGTGATCTACAAAAACCTGTGATAAAATAATGTTGAAATTTATTTCTTTTCTCTGTGATGTCAAGTTAAGGAGAGTTGGAGCATAATACATCCCCCATTTTCTATGTTTTTTGATGTTTTGATTGGTCTCTATTTTCTGCGATGTTTTGACTGATATGTGATGTGATAACAATCTCTCATCCCTTTAAATTTCATTCTTGCGCCAAACTGGATACTTCACGAGTGGGCTACAACACCACCATTGTAGAGGACATATCTTCATCGTAGAATGTGAAAATAACCATGTGTTTTCTTAATACATTTTTCTGCTGCCATATTCAGCAAGAATGAGATTCAACAAAATCGAATAGTGAATAAAAGAAAGCCTAAATGTTTATTTAGAGGGTGGTTATCTGCTTTGTGAACAATTCTCTCCTCGTATCACTATTGCATTACACCTCCAATTCCTGGTTATCATGTTAACATCTGGACAGAACCTTAAATAAACACAGGTCAAAAACTACGATAAATTATTATTCTCAGTGTTGTGCTACATTGCTCTACTTACCTCTCATAAAACCAAGAAAGGAAAACATTCATCATCTTTCTTAGAGAAATAAAAATAACAAAACGCAGGCACATATTATATTTAATTTGTAAAGGTTGGTCCAATTATTGTGACAACATATTTCACATGCACGCAATCCATAACCAGTGTGGACATACGATTGAAACTCAACCATTAAAGGAAATGGAACATTTATATGAAACAAATACTACCTATCGGTAGTGAGGGAAACCAGTGCAATTTTTTTTTAATAATTAAGAGGTGAGCATGTGAATTCACAAGGAGGGATAAGGCCATATTGAACAAAAATATCTAGATCCAGTGGTAGGATGACATTGACATTGAGCATCTTGAGGTGAATAGTTGTACACAATCACATCGCCACCTCCATCTCCATAATGCCTTATATGAGTGGGCAACACTGGCTAACAATAGGGTCACCAGTGCCTAAGTGCACCAACCTTCCCAACAAATCAATGCACGCTTCCAGTTTCAATGCATCCAAAGGACATCTTCCACCACCTCGAGGGCTATCGCGAATGGTGTATGGTTTGTGTGAATGTAATGGTTGTGATTGTGTGGCATCAAACTATCTCCACAGACTGCCTCCTCCAGACTCCAAGTAGAAATGAAAGGTACCATTAAGGGACTTTTGAGGTGTAATATGGGCCTCCTAAGAAAAATATACAACCAAAATAAACTTTATAAGAGACAATAGGATTTAATATGATGATGTCAACCATGGGGGATGATTAACCATTTTTTGAGTAAAAAAGTAAAAAGATTAACAAAGATTAAAATATTAAAACTACATTTTCAACACATATTTTGAACTTATATCTCTAAGGTTTTACTCAAATTTTGAGTGGGAGTACTTGTTGGATGCAAAATTTAATTCCTCATCCAAAGAGTACCCATGGTGCATACTTTTGATGGACCTTGCTACACAAAAAATGAGAAATACATGAAAAAACGTGATTGAAATCACGTTTTTCATGTATTTCTCAAATTTTATGTAGTTGGGTCCATTGAAAGTATGAAACATGGGTAATGCTTGGATGGAAAATCAAATTATGCATCCAAGGAGTGTTTCCACTTGAAATTTGAGTAAACCCATAGGGAGATAACTTGAAAATACGAATTGAAAAAATTGCTTTTTTCTTTTTACTCTCTAAAATTTGATTATGTCATCTAATCTTGTTTTATTATTTCCACTATTATTTTATAATTTCCTTAGGAGGCCCACTTTAGACCTCAAAAATCCCCTAATGACTAGTAGTCCTTATGAGAGCTTGATAGTCCTTATGAGAGCTTGATAGTTCTTATTGGAGAGAGTAGGAAGATGCAACAAATCTCTAGCACAGTCAGTTGCTTGCAGTGAGCTACAACTATCAACCCACATGGAGAGGAGGTTGGTGCATTATAAAAGAGATCAAATTCATAGCCCCTCAAATGCTTTTTCTGGTGGGAACCATATAGGTGTTTCCTTGGGGAGAGTCGGGTATCAACAATCTCATCTTTGAGTCCTCAGACGAATATGAGACCAACCTTATGAATGGTTTCATTCCTCTTTAACCCCTCAAACGATTATCAAACTTCTCATTTATTCATCAATATTAGAAGCTTCATCATCTGGAAAGAAGGAGGAATGAGGATTTTATGGATGTCTTCTATCCTATGTGATGAGAATGAAAGCCTGATTTTAACTAAGGGTTGTTGCATGAGGAATTGGCGTAGCCTCTTCCTTATTCTATGAACTAAACCCCAATTTTCCTCACAGACAGATGGGTTTTCGAGGATTTTTCTCCCCCACTGACCCCGTTGAATTCTAAATATATCATTCAAATATGCAAACCAGTCCCATCTTATTCATGCTCTGGTTGGAAACCCTGTTAGCTTCATAGGGGAGTGGTGATCCCAGTGAACCCATGCAAGAAGAACTAGGAATTAATGCTAAGAAAGAGATTTGTTGTGTCGTAAATATTTCAAGACACTATTTCTCCCTTAAATTTGGCATCACTGTCTTTAATGAACTTAACATTCCTCACGGATTTTCGAGGATTTTGAAACTGTAACAACCAGATTTCATTTTTTGTTGAGATCACAATTATTTTCAGGATTCATTGTCATTGAAGAGAGGTAGCATTGCACCTTTATCAATAGAAAGGTTGGCTCGAGCTAATGCCTAGCTAATTACGAGATAATCTGGTTGACTCAGGATTTAAGGACATGTTTTCCATTGGTTTCAAAAAACACTAAATCACAATAAACCTTATTTCATTGATTGCATTTTTGTGAAGTTATATTTCAAACTCGGTACATGCTTTTACCACCACTGAGAAATCGACTATCAGAGTTTCGAATAAAAAGCCTTTTGTATGTTATTATTACATTTGATTGCGAGTAGTGAGGTTGTGTATAAGTTTTCTTATACATTGATTGAATTTGATTTTCTTAATGGGCATTAGAAAACAGTGATTCTATTTCCTAATTTGTCAAAAGGTGCCTATATTTTAAATTCTTTAGAGTTGGGCTCAACCTAGTTAGTAAGAAAGATATGTCAGTGTGTGCTAAAATTATCACATTCCCATTTTTACAAAATGGAGACAAACTGATTTCCAGGTGAAATTGATTAAGAATATTGAAAATTCTTAATTTATTCATTCCTGAAAACATTTATGGACATCCTACTCTCCTACTTTCTAATCCTCGAGATTGTGTGAAAGCGTCGAAGGAGATCATACTTATTCAAAACTAAAAATAACATTCTACCTAATCTATGCTAATTGGAAATTATAAATCATTAGGTGTAATTAAATTTCAAATGTAACCATTCACAAAATAGTAATGAAAATATATTCATTTCCAATTTTGTAATTTTAAAATGAAAATATACAAGAATAATCCAATCTAGTTTTTGTGACTATGATTTAATGAAATGAAAATGAAAATGAAATTGATCTAACTTGGTACTTTCCTGAAGCCATCGAAACCATCTTTCGATAAGGCTTTCATAGGTGTTATTTCCACCCTGATTCATATCATGTTGCAGCTCCCCTTTGTCCTCCTCAATCTCCTGTTCGAATAATTGTTCCTCATTAAATGTATAGGATTCTTCGAATGTTTATTTTTTGTTTGCTTCTGGAGGAGTCTTTAAGCTTTGGAATGTTGTCAAGCCCTCCTCTCCTTGGGAAGAGGAGATCCTAGCTTTTTTGTTAGGAGCTGAGTGATTTTTTCCAAACTTATACTGATATACATATGGATTAGTAGGAGAGAGGTTCTTACAACACCCAAAACTAAAATATGAATGTAAAATTAAATGAAAATAAACTAGTTGCATATACCTAATCTTGTGAAAACCATAAATCATACTTTGAAGAAATTAAGCACACTTGTAGTTATCAAGTAAGCAAACTATGATAATACAGAAAGAAGTAAATAACAACTAGTGATTTAGTTTTCAAATAAGAAAATTAGAATATCCGGTAAGCAAGAAGTTTAATGACAATCAAATGAAATCTAGGAAATGAAATCACTCTTACAGAAAAATAAACTAAACTTCAATTCATGTGCCACCCCAGCAACGATGCAAAAATGTTGGGCGAAATATTGTCGTTTAATAATTTCTCAATCACTAGTTGTCAACTCGAGGATTTCATAGACTTATGAAGCAAATGCACAATATATGTAGAGTTGAACCCAAATTAGCCTAATCTAATGCTTGAAATTGAAAAACATCACTGAATTAAACACATGATTGAAATTCAATTGCATCAATTAAATTAATATAGAAATATGAAATTTTCGTAAAAGAAAAACAACAAAGGACAAATAGCAAAAACAATCACATGTGAGCTCACACTAACAATAAAGAAATCTCAATCTATTACCTCACATTGACTTGCAATCCTTTCCAACAATAACTTACTCAAATAGAGAGAGAGCACTCATATTTATACATGAGTTGCTTTGAAAAGGAGATAAGGAACTCATAAATACAAATCCAGTTTTCTCTCAACCAATTTCCATAATTGCAAAATATGATCCCTTTAAATCCTCACACAAATCATGGATGGGATATCCATATCCTCATGATCTTCTCCTTGAAATGGGCTTGAATGATTATCTCCTCAAATATATTTTAATAATAATTTATTGAAATATTCCTACACGTTACAAAGCTCACACAACTTTTGAGATATATATATGAGAATATATTAATTTTCTTATAATTAATCACAAATTCTCTTAAAATGCATCAAAATAAATAAACTAGAAAATAATAAGGGAAACCCATATTTAACATGAAAATGGTATGATAAATGGTGAATGGATAAATATAATATGGATAAATGTGAGTAATAACAAAAGGAATATAGGATGAAAATATGATAATTCGGAGACTCAATACTGTTACAGCATTTTCCAAATGACTATTGGGCTGATGTTGTCGCTAGTGAAGCATATATCATTAATAGGTGTCCAACCAAAAGTATCAAGAATATTGTTCCTAAAGAGGCATGGAGTGGAAGAGAGCATACTGTCACTCACATGAGAGTGTTTGGATGTGTGGCATATGCACATGTCCTAGATGAGTTAAGGAAGAAGTTGGACAACAAGGGGGAGGAATGCATATTTCTTGGATATAGTGATGAATCCAAGGCATAAAATCTCTACAATCCATCAACCAAGAAGGTCATAATCAACAAAGATTTGCAATTCATAGACGAAGAAGCATGGGATGGAAGTTTATGGAAGAATTTCAATGTGAAAATGTGTATACCACATGAACACAAAGAGGAATTGATAACAACAAGTAATTCCTCAACAGTGACTCCTCCTAGTCCTATTCAATATCAATAAAATAGCCAACAAGTTACACGATCAACAAAGAATAGGACAATGTCATGCAGTCAAGCAAGAACTACTCCAAGAATGCCTCAAAGACCCACAACATCATCTACTTCAAGAACAACATCAAGTGACATGTCAAGTCCATCTTCCACAAGCATAAGAAGACAAAAATTCAGAAATTTAAGTGAAATTATGAGAAAGATGAAGTTGATAGTAGCATTGGTCTGAATTTCTTATTTTCATTTTTTTGTCATGTATATGACCCAATCCATTTTGAGGCTGCCATCAAAGAAGAAAAATGGGTTGTGGCAATGGATGAAGAAATAGAAGAAATAGAAAAGAATGACACATAGGACTTAGTGGACATACCATAAGGAAAAGAAGTCATTGGAGTGAAGTGGATCTATAAGGCCAATAGAAACACTCAAGGAAAGATTGAAAGGCATAAAGTAAGGCTAGTGGTGAAAGGATACAAGCAACAACATGGAAGAGATTATGTAGAGAAATTTTCTCCAGTCACGAGGATGGACACAGTCCATACACTATTGTTGATTGCCATGAAACATAAATGGAAAGGGTATCAAATGGACGTAAAATCAATGTTCTTGAATGGAGTGTTGAAAGATGACATATATGTTGGGAAACCACTTGGTTATCGGTAGAAGTCAAAGAAGGCAAGGTGTATAGGTTGAGGAAAGCTCTTTATCAGTTGAAGCAAGCACCGCATGCATGGTACACTACAAGAATAAAGGTCATTGGTGAGGGTCATGCTTGTGACATACCTTTAAGGTCCGTCACCAATGTGACATATGGTGACGGTCTTTAAAAAAGCATTGTTGTAAGTGTATATAGTGATGGTCCTTTAAGTTTGGTAACCAAATCCATTTTCAATGACGCTTTTGGTGAGGGTCGTTAAAGGCTCGTTACTAATTCTCTCTTTGGTGACATTTTTGGTGAGGGTCATTAAATGCCCATCACTAATTCTCTCTTTGGTGACACTTCTAATGACGATATTTTATTGACTGTCACCAATGATCTTTTTGGTTACCTTTGGTGACGGTCAATAAAATTTCATCATCATTGATCATTCCAATGAGTTTTTTATGATGCTTCATGCCTGTGATGGACCTTTAAGGTTCGTCACCAATGTCGCATATGGTGACGGTCTATAAAAAATCATTGTTGTAAGTGTATATAGTGATGGTCCTTTAAGGTTTGTCACCAAATCCATTTTCAATGGCACTTTTGGTGAGGGTCGTGAAAGGCCCATCACTAATTTTCTCTTTGGTGACACTTTTGGTGAGGGTTGTTAAAGGCCCATCACTAGTTCTCTTTTTGGTGACACTTCTAGTGAGGATATTTTATTGACCCTCACCAATGCTCTTTTTGGTTACTTTTGGTGACGGTCAAGAAATGTTCGTCATCATTGATCATTCAAATGAGTTTTTGATGAAGCTATATACTTGTTACTATATTTTTGTCAAAAGATAGTGATTTAAGACCATTGTCGTGAAGTCATTTTTATTATGTGTCAAAGGTCATAGTGGTTATAATAGTTAGTCAATTTATTAAAAATTAATTAGTGTGTATCATTTCCCTCAACTCATAAGAATATAGTTTTCCTATGAGTGAAAACATGATTCATCTCTATTAGGTTTATTAATAGGATATTTCCTGTAACTAATGTTCCAATAGTGTGTGTAGGAACTATATTATTCAGTACATAATCAGGCTCTATCAATTCTATTAATGGGGGAGACCTACCACTCCTCAACACTCATGGCACACCTTAACATGCTTTGGAACAATACACTAACATTTGTTGGCACCTCGCATGTCTTGGAACATGTTTGTACCTAGAACATCTAGCCATGAGTAGGATGCCCACGCACATGTTGGCATACCATAGCAAGCATGGCACTCCCCTATCATGTGTTGGCATGCCCTGGAACATCTTGGCAAAATATTGCATTGAAAAACATTAGAAATTGGCACACATTAGCACTTCACATGTATTGGAACATATTATAAGTGTTCCTAGCATGCCCCTTTTGAAAAAGATAAAGTCCTGACTTATTGACCCTCTTATGTGTTCATTTCCTTGCATTTTAGCTTGTTTATTGCTTTTGTTGCCTTGAAACTCCTTGATGCATATTGGCATACTATGGAACCATGCACATCCTAACATGTCTTAGCACCTGGAATTCCTTGGCACTATTTGGCACATAATATCACACCCTGAAAATACCTAGCACACTCTAGCACTTCTTAACATTCCCTGATATTACCTAGTGTGCCTTACCCATGCTTAGCATACCTTGTCACTCCCTCCTTGGCATGACAACTAGCACTCATTAACACTCCCCAATGCACCCTTATATTCATTCACTTCCATGCATTTTGACCTGGTTCTCCCTTGTGTTGTCCTAGTACTCCCTAACATTCCCCAACATGAATTGGCACTCTTTAGCACAACTTATCACTCTTCAATATGCTCTTCCACTTCATAGAATTCATCACACTCCCTAATGCACATTGGCATTTGGCACGTGTTGGCACTTGGCAAGTATTAGCATGTTTGGCATGTGTTGAGATGACTTGGTATGATTTGGCATGGTTTAATATTAAATTTATTTGAGGTCAATTATTGGAAACTATATGAAAAGAAACAAAGGAAGATTTGGCATTTAGAATGCATTGACACTTGGCACTTGGCACTAATTGGCACCTAGTGTTGGTTTTCATAGCATGATGCTCACGGAAAAGGTAAATTGATGACTTATTAACCCTATTATGTGCTCATTTACTTGTAGTTTAACTTGTTCCTCCCTTTTGTTCCGTTGACAGTCCTTGGCATGCATTGTCACACCCTTGTACATCTTGGCATGCATTCATACTTGACATGTCTTACCTTGTTTGGCATATCTTTGTAGTATCTGCCACATGTTAGCATGCCCTAGCATTCGCTAACACACCTTGGTAGTCATGACCTTACAACTAGCATTAGTTTTTTCCATGACTTGGGAACATTACATTCACTAGAACACCTTGGAACTCCCTAGTTTTCATGCCCTCTGTTATCCTCCACAATGTCCCAGGCTAGTGAGGAGATCGACAGAGGTAATCACAAAACAAGCTTTTAGTTTGATAGCTAGCCCTACCAAAAGAGAGATTTCTCTCTCTATGAAATAACAACAAAGAGATGACTGGAATTGAAAGTATTTTAGGCTAGATATCTAGGTTCAAGTGGGTTTTCAAAAATTTATGGTTTTGTTGCTGGATGAGGGAGAAAAATCAGGTAACTAGGTCAAACGATCAAAGGGTTACAACAAAAAATACAAAAGGAGAGAGGTAGAATAACTTTTGTGATGGATCTTAGGGTTTTTCAGTGTAGTGTAGTGTTTATAAGAAGTGAAAGGTATTAATGAGCATGAAACATGAATTCCTTAAGCAAGAAATAAAGTAACACATAATGATTTTTCCATCAAAACATAGCTTTATGAGAAGAATTTTGTTTATAAAATGTAAGGAAAACCATTTAATAATTTATGAATGGAAAGAGAAGATTAATATCTTTCATATAAACCTATAATAGAGAAAAAAAACAACATCACAAACTTACTGCACTTGAATTCCTAGATAATAGTTGCAAATATTGTCCTTTGATTTCCAAAAAAAGTTCAAGTACAAGCTACAATAGTTCTGTCCTTTGAAATCCAACCTACTCTATCACTAAGAAATTGATACATAAAGACCAAATCAACATATCCCCACTCTTATGGGTTGAATCAATGATTCCAGGAACTGTTCCATGAGGTGTTCTAACCAAACCTTGATGTCTAGGGAAGTTAAAACCAACTTCTACAATTAAATTTGACTCCAACCTCTCTCATAAATGAGGTAAAATTTACATCAAAACAACTTATAAATACTAAACACACATTATTTACATTTACTTTTACCCCTCACATTCATCTACTTCACCCTTTTGAATTTTACATGAGTCAAACTAGGAATTACAAAAAATTACATAGTGGAAATTTTACAAAAATCTCAAAAATTTCCATGTGTACAAAGTGCTATTGGAGGCCATTTTTGAGTGCCTTTCTAAAGTCCAAATCCAGATTAGAAGCATTTTATAGAAATATGGGAGAGTGTAGATGTCTTTAATGTGTTGTTTGACTCAAAATGACCAATGTTTGGCTGAGATATGGCCATTCTCCCAAGGTGTCTCCAGGTGCACAATGAAATGGAAAGAGAGGGGTAGAAAGGTGATTTTTGGCTTGTTTTTTGCAAATTTCTCAAAACCTGAGCCCCAGACTAGGAAAGTGGGAAAATCGGGTTTGAGATGGGGTCATAATATTTCCAAAAATGTTGATTTTACATCATTTTTAGCCCTGAGGAAGAAGCAAAGAGTGAGCTCGCTGCACTGCTAGAAAAAAAATTGCCAAAAAATTACAAGTCTACACCAAAACAAAAAATTTTCTCCAAAGGATCCCAAAATATTTCTAGAGATGCCTCCTTAGCACACCCATAACTTGCTAACACTCCCTATCATACACTCTTATTCATTCATTTCCATGCAATTTAAACTAGTCCTTCCTTGTGTTTCCCTGACACTACCTAACATAAGTTGTCAATGCCTCCTTAGCACACTTAGAACTTGCTAACACTCCCTATCACACACTCTTATTCATTCATTTACATGCAATTGAAACTAGTCCTCCCTTGTGTTTCCCTGGCACACCCTAGCATGCGTTGGCACCACACCATAACACCTGACACCTCTTTGCATGCCTTAACACTTGGTATGTCTTGGAATGACTAGCATGCCATGGAAATTTATAGCATGTGTTATCACTTCCTGGCATTCCTTGCACACCTTGGGACTCCCTAGTTGTCATGGCCTCATATATAGCCTTACTTTTTTTGTGACTTTGGAACCCAACCAAGTCATTGAGAAACTAGTGTTGTCCCTAGACAAAAGTCTCCCTTTGTCTAAAATTGCTTTTCCATCTCCTTACGTAATCATAGGCTTACCTAATGCAAGTCCTATTATGAAATTATCCTAATACACTTCATCCTTGGGACACCTGGAAGATACTCTTATTCATTTGTTTCCATGCACTTTGACCTAGTTCTCCATTGTGATGCCCTCACACTCCCCAACACTCCTTGACATGCATTGATATTGTCTGGCATGTTTATCATGCATTTTCATTCGTTGGCATGCCCTGGCAATCCTTAGCTATCATTCCCTCATAACTACCATTATTGGTTTTAAGACTTGGGAACCAACCAAGACCTACCTCGACCACAACATCTTGACCAAGTTAGAGTTACTACAACTATACTAGCCCTTGTCCACCTAAGAATGGCCTATAACTCATCTTAGGTTACTCATGCCCAATCTTAGCTCATCTCACTTAAGAAGTTACCAAGCCAAGGCTCATGTCTAACCATGGCCATAAAACATGTAAGCAACATAGTTTACATCTTTACATGGCATAACACCTGGCATGTCTAACAATCCCTTGGCACTATGTGGCACATGTTGGCATTCCCTGCATGCCATGGCATGCTTTAGCCCTTCCTATTATATCGTACCACTCCTTGATATGTCATGGCACTCTTGCATGCCTTGGAACTACCTAGTATATAACTTTGTCACTCCTTGGTCACACTTGGAATTCACTAACACTCCCTATCATACACTTTATCATTCATTTCCATGCATTTTGAACTAGTTTTCCTTTGTGTTTATGTCACACTCCTTAACAATCCCTGACATGCATTGGCATAGCCTGAGACGCATTTTCGCACCTTGACACGCATTGGAATACCCTGGCATGTCGCCCTAACGCTTTAGCATTTCTTGGCACCACCTAACATACCTTATCATCGCCTCCTTAGCACACCTAGAACTTGCTAACACTCCTTGTCACACACTCTTAGTCATTCATTTCCATGCATTTGAAACTAGTGCTCCGTTATGTTTCCCTGGCACTCCATAACACTCCGTGGCATGGATTGGCACACCCTAGAACCTGACACATCTTAGCATATTTCCCTGGCTTCTAATATGCCTTAAAACTACCTATCGTACCTTATCAGTCCCTCCTTAGCACTCCTGGAACTCACAAACACTTCCTGTCACAAAATCTTAATCATTCATTTGCATGCATTATTTTCACCTATTTCTCCCTTGTGTTCCCCTAGAACTCCTTAACACTTCCTAGCACGTGTTTTTGATGGAAAAAACACTACATATAGGGCAGCTCATCCTCCATTTGTGGAGAGTAAATTTGGTTAAGTAAGTATATAATAAGAAGTGCGAAGAAAACCAACGAAGAGAAGGAAACAAAGAGAGAAGATTTTGGTGTTGTTTATGGGTCTGTTTTAGGGCTAATAGATCCACATGTGTGAAGGAAGGAAGAATTGTCTACTACAGAAAAGGTCAAAGATCTTGTTGTTGTCCAAGAAGTCAAGTCAAGGAAGAAGATAAGAAAGGTTACATGCTGAATTATAATAAGAGTTCATACCATCCAAGCGAAGAAGATCAAGGTTCCAAAGGTTGGTCAACCACACATTCTAGGGTTTATGCAAGAGGGCCAAGAACTACACATTTGTTCCATGGAACTAGAATTTGAAGGATAGTCAGGTTATTGAAGGAAGAAGCCTGATCATTGTCGACTCAAGGAAAAGTAAGGAAGTTGAATCAAGGAGGCTTGTGACTTGGTCTCGGAGAGGTCATTGAGTCAAGGGTCTAGGCCATGGTCTTGGTATTCGTCAATTCAAGTCTATATAAGAAGAAGATACTCTCTGGGTTTTCCTCTCATGTTGGAGAGGTTTCGGCCCTGGTTGATCACATATTCTATGTGTCTCTTATCTCCTCATTGTTTATGCATTGGTAGATGTTTGATGAAGGATATTGTTTTAAGCATTGTTTGTTATTGTGGATTAGTCTTGAATGTGTTTGTGTATGAAAAATTGGTTGGGTTTGTAAACTATGTGTAGAGCAGTGTTTGACTGATGCATGCTTTCTACAATAAAATGTGTCTCTTACTTAAACAATTAATTTAGTGGAAACATGGATATTTTGACAATTATTTTGGAATTTATGCACCTTACAAGTACATCAACTCATATAATGCATAAATATAATGGAAATTTGTAACATGTTGTATCATAGAAAGGATGTTGATAAAATAAGATAGCTTAAATGTACATGATAGTTTGGAAAGGTGTGGAATAACTCTTATTTATTCATAGGTAGCCTAATCGATTCCTTTTTTAATATTTAAATGTCTATGATGATTTTAAAAGTAGGTGGGTAGCAATTCTTACTCATGTCATAGATAGCCTAACGAGTACTTTTCTCTATCTAGAATGATACTAGATACAAAACATTTTTGTATTGTGTGCTTCATCAATTTTTTTTATAATATATCATGTTATAAATAAGTTAAAATAAGATTTTCACTTTGGTTCTTGTATTTGTTGTAAAATTTGAACCCAGCTTCTGAAAGTAGTGTTATTTTGGAGGATACCAACAATAGTTTTCACTCCATAAAGGTTTTAACCTATCTTCAGTCATTGATGAGTTTTTTTGGATGATTGTACTTTAAAAATAAAGATGCATCTGCAGTTTTCTCACTTGATAATTTAGAATCAATGAAAAAATTAGTTCTAATGTCCTCTTGTAACTGCGTAACTTCCTCTCTGAAGGCAGATGTACCACAAATAATCGGAGTAATTGGAGTCTCTGATGATGTTGAAACAAAAGTTTCAAATAAAATATATGAATTGGACTCAGTTAAACAAGACCACTTTGTCTAGATTGGCTTCGCTTTCAGAGCCAAAGACGGTTGACTCGCTAGTATTTGCGAACGATGGGGTTTTGATTGACTTTCTTCCATGATTGCGGATTATTCGATCAACTAAAAATTAAGTGGAATATGATGTTATTCTGAATTCAATTAATTTTAACAATGCTTGGACACAATTTTTCTTTTTCAATTTTTAGGAGTCGAGAAAAAGCTAAATATGACTCTAGTCTCCTTCAATTTTTAATGAGCCTGAAAGGACAAGCGCTCAAATGGACCTTTTCCTTTAAAGAGTCGAAAATGAATGAAAGTGACTACTCTCGAAAATATAGACAAAGGGATTACCAAACCAATCGCAAAACTGCAATATACACCTTTGTGATAAATTAAAAAGAAATTACCAAGGACTTATCTACAGTAGTCAATCTTCTCGAATGTTGTGTTCAGTGCATTGCGATCAATAAGGTAGCGAACTCACTTTCCTATGGATAAAGGATTTAAGCCTCTTGTGGTCTCCCCATATATACGTGACGGTACGGGGAGCACAAGTTTGTGCTAGCACTTGTCATATCAAGGAGGAGGAATCACCCAACCTTTAATGAAAATGAAAGCCACTAGTTTTAACGACGCCGGAACAAGTCACTAGCCTAGACCTTTAGATATGTTGCATTAAGTTCCAAAGCATTGTTAGGTTCATTGAAATTCATTTTAAATTTTATCTTGTTTAGATTTTTCCTTTCAATGGTTCATCACGTGATGATGATCCGAAATTCCTAAGATGCAATCTACAATGATAAGCAATCTTTTTCTATTTGAACAATGAAAATCCTAGCTACTAGGGAAAGAAGATAACAATGCTTTTAAGTAAAGAGCAAAGAGCACACACTAGTGCATTTCCCTAAATCATCTTTTCACACACAAATTAAAAATTCTAAATGAAAATGCATGTATTTGTTTTCGCTCTCCTTAATGTGAAATATGCCAAAAGGAAAACTAAATGCAGTAAAGATTTGAAATATTTCACTCAAAATGACATTTTCGACAATTTCTTCTTCAAAAGAGAAAGGGAGACTCACAAAATGACACTTTCAATTTTGAACAAAAATGCTTTCGACACTTTTAATGTAAAAAAATAAAATCAAATGCATCAAGAAAGGTTAATTGATTATCAAGGGAAGGAATAATTTACGTCACTTCTCTTTTCGACAAAAAACGACAATTATGACACTTTTTGTACCAAAGTGACAAATCGACTAAAACAAATTTTCGACAAAGGATTGTAAATGAGGAAAAAATACATAAAAACACTTACTAATCCTAATATAATTGAGGCTGATCTAAGTGATGCAAGTAAGCTTCAGTAAAGAGGCATTGTTCATTTGTAGCAAAACAACCAAACAAACTGAAAATAGATCAAAAACCCTCAATTTCTAGATGTAAAAAGAGTTCAGTTAATCATTGCACCTAGGCTTCACAGAAATTGATATGCATCTCACTTACTGCACTTGGGAGGTGTTACGCATACTGAGTCACAGTGGAAGATAGTATGATGGTCCACGGAACGCAACTAAAATGGGTTTTGGCTCAAATGTGGAGCTGTTTTCAATGAACTAAGTTGGGTTTTGATGAACAATGATGAGAAAAGTATGATGGAATGTCTTGAGAGGTTATTAAGCTACTAAAAGGGCATCTAGATGTGCTTGTACGTCAAATGTTTAATTCATAAACCAAACCAGAGATTTATTGAAGCAACATTCATCTACTATGCAATTACAGAGCAAGAGAAGTTCGAAGGCTACCTGGCTAACTTCAGACTCTGTCTATATTTTATCAAATTGAACATAGAACAAAAAATAACAACAAACAAACATCTGTTCATTACCCAATGGAGTTGCCATTTGTTTCTGGGAAAGCTAGTATTCCTAAAGAATGCTAGCCCTCTAGGTTTGGAAGCTACCCTAGAAACAACAATTTAAAGCAATTCAATGATTTTTTCTATGTGTAACAGATAAGAGAAGAATAATGGAACCAACCTGGAACTTTTGCTTAATCTCTTAATTGATCTCTCTCCTTTGATAGATCCTGCAGCTCCTCACCATACTTAACACTCTTGGAGAGTACCTGCACAAGTACAGCAACAAAGAACCATAAAAGCATCGTACTCTATTACGACATAAAAATTATAGAATCAGATATATAATGAACAAATGATAGCATTCACAAATGATAACTTTCACAATTGCACAATCATATGGAAGAAAACTTGAAGAGATTTATTAATAGAAAGGTGAATTACAACCCAATTGTCTGATCCAACATCATTCTCCCAGCTTCAATCCTTCTTCACCCCATGAAATAGAAAGATCACACCAACAAGAATACAATGTTCTCTCCTCAATTACAAATTATCAACACTTCCTTGCAATCCACAATATTCCAGCCTCTAGATCTCTTATATGAGGGATCCATTTATAGATGTTTGCAAGGTTGTGAGTCATCCATGGGGTTTTATTAGTGTCATTGCACTTGTTACAATGCATTCCATAGTAGAAGGGATTGGAGGTTTTCTTAGATCCCTTATTCATCCTTGGGTGAATTCAGAGAGGCATGTGGCATAGGAGAAGTTTTTAGAAGATTCCATGAGCAATCAACTGACAAATGTCCTAGAAATTTGTCCATCCTCGCCCATCATACCCTACAAAAAACCTACATAGTATGCATCACACCCTGACAGTGTACCACTCAGTGTGCAGCGCATTTTCTAGTGGAGCAGTTAGTATGGTTCAATTTATGCAATTTCTGGATGGTTTCTCGAATAGAACTTTTGGGGAATGATGTATTTAGATGACTATATTTCTTTAGGGTATGAAACAAATCTTTTAGGGTTTGATGAGCCCTAATACATCAACATATAAGTTTGGGGTTGATGTGCCGAAATATGTCTATAACACCAGGTGGCTAGGATGAGAGTTGATTGAGTTGCTTGCAGGCAGCGCATCTTGAAGGACTAGCTTGGTTCTTCTGCACTGTTATGGTTGACAGTTGATCAAGTCGAAAGCAGGGTGATGGTCCGACTGTCAGTGGGGAGTCTGGTTGTCGTAATTTTTACAAAAATGATTAAGTGTGTGAACAGTCAAAAGATGCATAGGTAATCATACAAACACACACTCACATGACTTGATGATGAAGCAACCAAACCATTCAAACACACATGTTCAACATGATTGACTAGCGGTGCAAGTGACAAGTGCAACACTCGTGATTGATCGTTCATTGATCGAGATGACACTTGTGTGACAATAAATATGACTATGTGTGTGAATGAAAATATGCTTTCATAGAAAACACAATAAACACATACGAAGCGAATTCTTTGAGCATAGCTAGAACATGGTAGCAAGAATGACCTAGACATCAACATGTAGTGATTTGACTGTAATGAACAAGCAAGGAGGATGTAAAGACCCACATGATCTCACAGAGTGAACCCGAGTGTGCGTAGTAATCAAGTGAAACTCTTCAAGGGAGGCTCTGAAATCAGTGTAGGCCAAAATTTTGGAGGGTGGTTGTAGCCACTACAACACATGGGAAAATACCATGGGTGAATGAATACCATGGATGGATGCTACTTATAATACCAAGGGTGGATAAATGCCACGACTGGATGCAACTTAAAATACCATGGGTAAATTCCATGGGTTGATGAATAACATGGGTGGATGAATACCATGGGTTGATGCCATTTTCCATTCGGATCATTCATCCCTCCTTAGGAAGCAATGGTCCCTATTGATTTAAGTTCCCTCCTTAGAAGCCTTTGTTGAATATGAAGAGCCACTAGAGAGAAGGGTTTTATGTGGTTAACCCATAACCATGATGATGTTAGAAATAATACTGAGAGGGGGGGGGGTGAATCAGTATTATCAAATCAGATACTTTTTCATTTTCACACTCAGAATCATATACGCGACTTCAGTTAAGGGTATACGCGTATATACGCGACTGTATTAAATGAAACAAGCGTATATGCAACAATCTTATGATTCAATTAGCTTATCTTCAGTAAATTCATCAAAACATTATTAACCACATTAACAGTAAACAGGTGTAGTAAAACAGTACAGATCACCACACATAAGAAGCACACATGAACACCGTGATGTAAGGTGGAAACCCAATGTGGGTGAAAACCGCCTGCTACAATTCGTCTCTTTCTTTCTTTAATAAGAAACTTCTTTTACAATGTACCGGTGCAGTCCTTTACCAGCACGCAGGCTACAACCTGCAGAGGGCAACAACCCTCTCTCATTTTCCAGTTACTTCTGGAAGGGAGCTACAACCCCCTTTAGCTCTTGTACTAGCGGATATACTAGTACGTAGGTGCTGACCTACAGAAGGCTGCAACCTTCTTTTCTTCAGGGACCACGTTTCATCAATTTTCAGACTGGATCCATAAGTACAAAACAATCACTGCTGCAATACAATCATCCACTTATGCTTGCATCATAAATCTCTAAATCACCCAATACTGAATCACTGAAACCCTGTCATCAAAAACACAGAACGCAAACTAGAGCACAGAACTCTGCAACAACCAGTAGAATCAACAACAACCTGAAATACCAAATCTCATAAAGCATACGCTACTTTACTATACCAGAACCGCGTGTATATGCACTTTCCCCTCATACAACCCACGTACAGATCTAAAGATAATTACTTGTACCTTCGCTGTTATATCAACCCAATCCAAGCAGCACAAACCGATAACCAGCAATACTAGATCTTCGCACTTCGTTAGACCTTCATTCCTTGCTCCGTATTTTTACCTAATGATCTTCTCCTTATATAGGTTAGGCTTCTCTCAACACCATGTTCCAAAACCGTGTAGAAACAATACCATGAACCTAATACTTGGGGTCGTCACTTTGGACTAAATACTATGGACCAAATACCACGGACCAAAACCATGATTTCCAACATGTACGCGCCTTTACTCTTATTAACCCGCGTGTATATGCGTACGCTCCTTCTGCTTTGCTAACCCGTGTATATACGCTCTTTCTTCACGGTCAACCTGCGTATATCTCTCTATTTACCTACTGCACTATGATCTGTCCTCTGAGTGAGTTGCCATTACCTGTATCATTCCTCTGAGTGAGTTTCCATCAAGGACAACACCTGAATCATAATGCCAACAATCTCCCCCTTTGGACTTGATGGCAACCACCACACAAAGTCACTCTCCCCCTTTGACATCAAGGGCAAAGGGCAGACCAAGATATTCTCTTCCTTGGTATACCTTCTGCTGTCCATACTCCCCCTGAGTACCTACTGAAATCTCTGAATGAGCTCCCCCTTTGTATATGCCAAGATGTATCAATCCATCCACACTCCCCCTGAGCAAATGAAAGATTTAGGACCTGCACTTCATTCAAAATCATGACTATCATTCATCATATATGATCTGCACCATAAGCATCAGCATCTAAACCTGCAATACCATCCCTTTGGTCAACCAACAGGATGTATCATTTAACTATATAAGCATCATCACCAACTTCTAAACACATGCCAACAATGCATTTTTTGAAGTATATGCTCCACCTGAGCCAGTGCCAACCATCTCTTATCATGACTGAACCTTTCCCTGAGTCTGTTCTGCTGCCCTTTCTCCTGATCTCCATATACGCAACTCTGCAGCCTGTAACTCGCGTATATACGCGACTTATCTTCATTATATCAGCGTATGCAAGATGGAATACTGGATTTCTTCACTTTCAGTATCCCTTGTGTTTGTTATGTCAGCTAACTGAGTTATGTCACACCTTTCTGTCTCTAATTCTGTCTTTTGAAACTGTGATGATGTATGGTCCTCTTGTTTTGAACTTTGAAATTTGCTCTTGCATTCCCTTGCTTTATGTCAAAGTTTGTTGCATGAATAACATCTTACATATTTCATGTTCCTTCTATTGCAATCAATTGCTTTGTGTCCATATGCATTGTAGGAAAAGCAATATCCTCTGAAGTACCTGGGATGTGATGATCTTTTGTGATGATCTTGAACCATTCTACTTCTACATCTGGCTGCAATATGTCCAAGATTATGACATACATAGCATTCAACCTTATTCAGTGGAGGAGTAAAAGATTTCCTTTGAAGAATCTCGTTCCTTGATTGTTGATGGGGATGACCTTTCAACTCCTTGTTGATCAATTTAGATTTCTCTTTGGAGTTCCTTGCCTCACCTTGTGAACTGGATTCACCTTCAACAGATTCATGAAAGCCAAGACCAGTCTTGATACTAGGGGATCTTTGACTACCAATAATGTCATCCAAAATCTTAGTACTAAATCGCAACAATTTATCCTTTTCTTCTAATTTACCTTTTAAGATATTTACCTCAACCTGATGTTGTTCTTCCTTTTTCAGATACTGTTTCCTTAGGTCTTCTTTAGCTTTTCTTCCTTCTTCCACTTGTTGCTTCAATTTGATCACTTCATGTTCAAGAGCTTCTATGTTCTGCTCCTTTGATTTTTCGAGATCTTCTTTTAGAGAGAAGATCTTTGATTCAAGACTCTGAATCGTTATGCTCTGATCTTTTACTATATCCTGCAATTTCTCCCTTACCCTGGTTACTGTCTCCAATTGTTCGTTTAATTTGGTAACTTCTTCAGTTTCTGCATTCTTCTTATCATATTCCATGAGACTTCTAATGTCTTCGCTATCATTGAATAAGTCATTACTTTTAACATGGGTATAATAGCTTCTATTACCTTCTTCTGACATCTTTCCTTTGTTATGAGGGCATCTAGCAGCATAGTGACCAACTCTACCACATGAAAAGCATTTGAAAGGTAGCTTACCTTTGAATCGTCCAGTTCCTCTTTCAAGATTCTTGACAAAATTTACCTCCTCTTCTTCCTCTGACATGTACCCTGATGCTTCGAATGCAGCTTCTGATGGTCCCTCTTTTCGCATCTCAAAAGCAGTTAAGATTCCGTGAAGCTGTGACATGGTGATTTTCTGCAGATTCTCCTTTTCTTCTATGGCAGACACTTTGGAATCAAATTTAGCAGACAGGGATCTCAAAACCTTTTCAACTAAGACAACTTCCTTAAATTCTTCACCCAAATCCCTCATACAATTTACAATCTCATCCATAGGCAAGAAGTAATTAGCTATGCTTTCATTACTATGCATCTTAAGATTTTCATACCGGATTCTAAGAGTTTGAAGCTTTTCTCTTTTTACCTATTCATCTCCTTCGTAGCTTAGAATGATTTTGTCCCATATTTCCTTAGCTGAATTGAAATGCATGATCTTCATAAATTCTGATTGTGTCAAACTTCCCAATAAGACAGTAACAACTTTGGCATTGAGCTCATATTGCTTTTTCTCGGCTACATCTGTAGGAACTGCTGATGAGAAATTGTATCCACTTTCTACAATTCCCAAAACTTCTGCTCCAAGTGATTGTAGATATGCTGTGGTTCTTATCTTCCAGTGGGTAAAGTTTCTCTCGTCAAAGATTGGTGGCCTGATATGTGCCTCTTTTTTTGGATTAGCCATTCCGATGGATCTTTTCCTTCAAGCGATCAAGCTTCTTCAAAAGGACCTGCTCTGATACCAATTGTTGGAAATAATACTGAGAGGGGAGGGTGAATCAGTATTAGCAAATCAGATAATTTTTCATTTTCACACTCAGATTCATATACGCGACTTCAGTTAAGGATATACGCGTATATACGCGACTGTATTAAATGCAACAAGCATATATGCAGCAATCTTATGATTCATGCATCAGAACATTATTAACCACATTAACAGTAAACAAGTGTAGTAAAACAGTACATATCATCATACATAAGAAGCACACATGAACACCATGATATAAGGTGGAAACCCAATGTGGGTGAAAACCACCTGCTGCAATTCGTCTCTTTCTTCCTTT